>QRDG01001552.1:0-48315 GCA_012064385.1 Puccinellia tenuiflora | reverse complement strand
CATGCTCTCGTCGGTTTTGGAATAGATGAGGATATCATCAATGTAGATGATGACGAACTTGTCAAGATACTCGTGGAAGATCGAGTTCATTAGCCTCATGAAGGTAGCGGGAGCATTGGTGAGGCCAAATGACATGACGGTATACTCATACAACCCATAACGGGTAGTGAATGCCGTTTTAGGAATATCCTCCTTCCTGATTTTGATCTGATGGTAGCCTGACCGCAGATCCATCTTAGAGAACACAGTGCACCCGCTAGCTGATCGAAGAGATCATTCATTCGAGGGATAGGATATTTGTTTTTGATGGTCACCGCATTCAGAGGGCGGTAATCAACAACCAGACGAGGAACATTGGTATCCCTCTTCTTGACAAAGATGACGGGGCAGCCCCAGGGGGAACTACTAGGCCGAATGAATTCCTTTTCCAACAGTTCATCTAGTTGCTTCTTCAGTTCAGTCAACTCTTCTGTCGGCATTCGGTACGGCCTCTTGGAAATCGGGGCAGTCCCGGGAACCAGTTCAATAACAAACTCAACAGTTCGATCTGGCGGCATGCTAGGCAATTCTTCAGGAAAGACGGTCGGGAAAGTCACACACACCACACCTATCTCATGCATTTCAGGCGGTTGATACCTTCCATAAGGTAGAGACTGATCTCCGGAGAGAGGAGGGGTAGCGGTTGGATTTTTGGAATACGGGGACCGGTACGTCACTGGCCCGTCGGTTGGGTGGATCACGACGACAGTCTTGTCAGCGCAGTTCAAGTTAGCCTTATATTTGACCAGCCAATCCATACCCAGAATGACATCTATACCAACTGACTTCAGGGCTATCAACTGGAATGGGAAGGACCATAGCCTAAGCAAATTCGGACCTCCGGGGTAATCCAGTCAGTTAGCCACTAGAGCCCGGTGTTTTAAACCTTTAAAGGGGAGTTCATGTTCAAGAACTCTATTTGGTGGCTAACTGCGAAAGCTATGGATATGAATGAATGCGATGCTCCAGAATCAAACAAGACGGTAGCTGGATATCCATTGAGGTAGATCTCACCCATGAGAACACCGGGGTCCTCTTCAGCGGCTTCAGCAGAGACGTGGTTCAGACGACCACGGCTAATAGTCGTGTCGATGGTTTAGATCAACGGTGAAGATACGGGACTATGTACGCGCGGGCATCGTCGATGTGGGTTAGTAGACGAACGACCCGGGAGAAAGGATTTATACAGCTTCGGGACCCGGGAAACATCATCCGGTAATATCCCTACGTGCTGTTTGTGACTAGGTTTTATTCCTCTCATGGTGGAAGTCGCCGATGGGGCGTCTCCTCTTGTTGTGTTGGGTCTGTCGGGGCTATCTTGAGCGTGTCCTCTTGGGGCGCCTTGCCCCTCCTTATAAAGGTGGAGGAGGCCGGCTTACAAGTAGAGTCCTCTTAGGACTCGGCTAATCTAATACAAGTCGGTAAGTGAGTCCTCTTCCTATTCTAACTAGAGTCGGCTTGGTGGGCTTCCTCCTGATGGGCCACGTTAGTACTCCTTACGGGTATCCGTGTCCCATATCCACGACAGTAGCCCCCGAGCTTTCGGGTGACTTGTAGAGTCATGCGGAAGGTCTTGATTTGTCTTCTTGGGACACGGAGTCCATGCCGGGTTGTCTGCCGGCTTGTCGATGTCGATGATGTCACAGCACCCGGCTTTGTATTTGCCGGGTTGTCGATGTAGACTTTGCCGAGTTGTTGGAGAAGATGTTGTCGAATCGTCGATGCCGACTTCTCCGGTCGAGTCGTCGATGCCGACTTCTCCGGTCGAGTCGTCGATGCCGACTTCTCTGGTCGACTTGTTAATGCCGGCTTCTCCTGCCGACTTGTTTTGTCGTTTTGGCGAGTTATGTGTAGATGTTGCCGACTCCTCCTATCGGCTTGTTTATACTGGTATATGTGTAGCCCCCGAGTGCCGGGTCGTTTGCCTGCGACGACTCGGGGCTACTCCGTAGATGGCGAAGGTTGAGCAGAGACAGTATCAGTTTGTCTTGTGGTGGGAGCCTCTGGAGAGGACTCATCATCGTCAATCTCTTCCACGATGGGAGCCTCCTGAGAGGACTCCTCTTCATCAGCGTTTTCAGTTGGAGCCTCTGGTGAGGACTCCTCATCGACAGCATCATCATCAGCGGGAGCCCCCTGGGAGGACTCCTCATCCGCATCATCAGCGTCTTCTGCCACAGTAGTTTGATCTGTGGCAGGAATCTCTTCTTCAGCTTCAGCTTTATTCTTAGTACCAGCTCCAGAGGCCGGCTTCCAGAAGGAGTCGGTGAGCTGCAACAGAGTCAATAAACGTGAGTCAGTAAGCAGTACAAGTGAGATCAAGGTTGAAATAAAGTAGAGAATTATACTTACATCAGGAGCTGGGTTGGTCGAGCAGAAGGGCTGGAGCCCGAAATGAGCTTGATCCTTCACCGGTTTCCCAGTCAACTTTTTGATGAGTCGACCAAGTTCGGGTCCATCAGACAGTTGCTCCGTAACTCGGAGGTCATCACCAGCGCATCTGGTATATGAGCAGATCAGTCGAGTCCTAGGACTCAGTGGCTGGATTCTCCAGGTCGTCCAGCAGCGGACAAGATCCATATTTTCTAAGTTGTGGGACAAGAGGGCCCGGATGCGAGTGATCAGAGACTCGACTCTTGGCCGGTCGGCCTCTGGGCACCTAGCTTTCATCAGAGGAGTCGCCCGAAGGCGGTCCTCAGAGAACAAGGGAAGTTTGGGCTCATTTGCAGGGGAGGTGTCCTTGCAATAAAAGAAGGTTTTTTGCCAGTCTTTGATGCGATTGGGAAAGATTGGCTTTGGGAAGACAGAATTGAGGCGCCGTTGAAGAGCGATGGCGCCACATTGGAGAAGAGGGCCCCCAGAGGTCTCGGGCTGAGGGTTGCAGTAGAAGAGCTCAAGCCAGAGATTGATGTCGGGTTTAATCTGGAGGTAATCCTCACAGAGAACGACGAAATTGGAAAGGGTGAGAATGGAGTTAGGAGCCAGATCGTGAATCCGCAGCTCGTAAAGTTCGAGGAGCTGACGGAAGAAAAGATCGCCGGGGGGAGAAAATCCGCGGAACAGGTGCTCCACGAAGACAACTACTTCACCCTTAGCGGGAGAGGGAACAATCTCATCCCCTGGGGCCCGAGCTTGAGCGCTAGAGGGAATCAAACCTGAGAGCCTATGGGTCTTCAATTGCTCCGCCGTGATCACAGATCCACCCCAATCGGCGGAGATCGACCGCTTGGAAGAGGATTTTGCGGCGGCGGCGGCCGCGGCGGCGATGTCCACCGTCCTGCTCGACGAGGTTGCCTTGGCCTTGGATGTGGTCTTTGTGCGCTTGGGAGCCATGGCGTGCGGGCGGTGCGTGCTGGGCGCGGGAAGAGATGGGCGTGAAGAGAAAGGAGAGGTTTTTGAGCTGAAGGGGGCAAGTGAGGTTTAAAACCTAACCCTTCGGTATTTATCGAGAGGGTAAAACCCTAAGAGAGTTACAGTGCAGGTCCACAGTAAACTGTGGATAATGTTTCGCTATTAAGTAGTTCAGTGGTTAAACAGATAGAAAGGACACAGCGCAGAAAAGTTAAAGTCACAGAATTGGAAGAAGCCGGCTTGTCCCAGAGTGGCGAGTCCTGTGGCAGTGAAAGTCGAATTGTCCAGTCCTTGTTCGCAAGAGTCACAACAGACCCGGCCAGCACGTGCAAGGGCAAGGGTGATGACTTGAACAAGGGCTGAGGATAGACTCATCCTTTATATTTTTTATGTCTTTATGCAGGAATTCATCTTGGAGCTAGCAGCAAGCGACTTTGGAGCCTGTGGCTCAAGTGGAAGGAGTCGACCCAGGGAGTCGAACCAACAAGTCAGAAGAAGCCGTAAAGCTGCGCCCAAGATAAATTCGGGGGATACTTTCGGGGGATACTTTATAGGTAGGCCCATGGACCCGGAAAGTAGACCCGCCAAGACCAAGAAGGCCAACGCCGAGTCACGAGACAAGTCATATGGGCTGGGCTGGAGACAAGCCGACCAAGGCCCGTGTGGAGGAAGAGGCTCATCCAAAGAGGAGTCCAAGTACAACCCGGAGTCTAACTTGGAAGACCAAGACGTAGAGTAGGACTCCGTGTTCTAGTGTGACTCGGTGTAAGCTGTAAGTCCAGGGACCCGGCAGCCTTTATAAGCGGGGTCCTGGATCTTAGATCGACGAGTTCAACCAGTAGAGATAAGCTTCAACCAAGAGAGAAACCCTAGCCACCAGAGAGAAGTCGCCGGCTCCTAAGTTGTGGGACCTGGGTCCTTGTAATCGAGATACAATCAAGAGCAATAACATAGAAGCAGGAAGTAGGTCTTTACCTCGAATCAGAGGGGCCGAACCTGGGTAAATCCTTGTTCCCCGACGAGATTAATCGTTCCCACGTACTTCAATCACCAATGGCCCCAGAACTCATCTTCCCTGAGGAAGAACTTGCCGTGACAACACCACGACAAGTCGCAGCCTTGGCAGCAGGTGTGGAAGGTGCTGGTGCAGGTGTAGAGCCCCTGGCCTTCTGAGGACACTCACTGGAGTAGTGACCTAGCTGACCACAGGCGTAGCAAGTGAGCCCTGGCGGTGCAGGCGGACGAGGACGGAACCCACTTCCAACCGCACCCACAGTCGATGTAGCTGGGCGAGGCGGAGGTAGCTTGTGTCCTGTAGGCTTGGTCACGAAAGGAGCACGGGGCACCGAGCTAAACGACACGAATACCCTGTGCTTCTTGGCTTCGGAGGAGGAGGAGCCCTGGTTGTCCACTGGAGCTGACTTCCTGGAAGACTCTAGCTCCTTCCTTCCTTGATCCAGAGTGAGAGCCTGGTTGTACAGCTCCTAGAAGGACGGGAACTTGAAGGGCAACAGCTCATAACGAAGCTGCGGATTCAGCCCCTTGCGGAACAGGTATTGCCGGTCCTCATCATTGGTCACATCTCTAGGGGCGTAGCGAGACAGGTGATTGAACTCCCGCCCATAAGCTTGGAGATCCATCCGTCCCTGGTTCAGATTCAGGGACTCCCTTCTCTTCAATTCCATGACGGGCTTGGGGATGTAGGCCGCACGGAAGGCAGTGCGGAATTCCTCCCAGGTGAACACATGACCAGCAGCAGTCATTGCCACATGGCTTTCCCACCAAGAGCCAGCGGCTCCCATCAGAAGGTAGGTTGCAAAATTCACTTGTTCTGCGGCCGGAACATGTAGCGCGGTAAACTTACGCTCCAGGGCACGCAGCCAGTCATCAGCATCCAACGGCTCCTTGGCAAAAGCGAAGGTGGGAGGCTGGGACTTCAGGAAGTCATTGAGATTGTTACATTCAGTATTTCTCCGAGCCCCTTGCTGCACTAACTGCGCGAGAAGATTCTCATTGCGTAGACGGCCCTCTTCGATGATCATCAGTACCTCCGCCATAGTGGGTGGCGGTGGCAGATCAGTGTTGCTTTGCTCACCACGACGGGAAGGAGCCATTCTGGAGATGTGGACAAGGACACAGTTAGTATCCATCCCAGAATAAGCGACCACGGACGACAACAATTTAGCAGGAATGAGCAAGGAAGAACATGTATCATCGCATCAACATGGCAGGAAAATAGTTGAACTTAGCAGACATTAGCCAGTCGGAATAAAACCCATTAAGCGATTCAAGTACAAGCTCACAAGCTTTTAGTACGCATTACATGAATGGGAAGAACGGATGATACAAGTCATAAGGTTCGATACAACAAATCTAGCTTGAAAGGGAACCACTACAGATAGTGGGTATCTTGCTCATCGCGCAGGAGGGCAAAGATACGATACAAGGTACCAGCAGACACAGGTCTCCTAGAAGTACTGGGCACTCTCAGGGAGACGCACTGAGCGAGTGCGGAAACGGCGTGCACTTGCTGGCTGGTCAACATACGGCGGCGTGTGGACGTCGCCCCCGGCGGCTCGAGCAGGTCCTCATGGTGGAACGGTGCCACCCACTCTTGGGCTGCTCATGAAGTTAGGCAGCTCCATAGGTAGCGGCGAGAGGAGATCTTGGGAAACTGTCCCGACATTGACATAAGGCTCCAAAGCCCTCAGAGTGCTCCGGTGACTATCACGGGAGCCACCGTGTATAGGTACCACTGACGGGCACGAAGGTCCAACGCCCTGACCATCTCAATAAGAGCTATGTGACTGGGGTCTGGCTCGGTCGCTGGGTTGGAGTATCTGGCCACATAGCAGCCTTCCAGACCGGCTTCCGCAGCAGGGAAGTGATAAAAGTCGGAAATTTGGTTATCCAGATAATCACAGTCTCCGCGGTACATGGAGAGGCCGTTGAAAGCAGCCTCTTGAACAGCCTGCTCCACAGTCATGCCCACACCGACACTCTGGTGCTGGACTCCGTTTCCATCCGGAGTCAGGACGCGGGCTTCACAAAAGAATTGCCCCTGTCCGTACGGCATGTGCTCCTCGTACACGACGTACTCAGGGTACCAAGGGCAACCCTGGCTGGCTAAGGCAGCAGCAAACAAGGCGGGAAACCCGCGGACACCCTCACAGCGAGTCAGACAGACAACAAGTCTAGAATGCGGCATCTGTAGCAATAACAGAACAGTTCAACAGTTAGGAATGGAAATGATACTCATGAGTTAATCTAGACGGTAAGAACCCAACCCCGATGAACCTTAAACTTTGACCCAACTTTAAGACAAATAGAGGTAAGGCGACTCAGAGTTAGAGCGAGTTGGGTAAGGAGTAAAAAGAATCCTAAGAGGGTTTTCACAACTCATTTTCAGTTCATAAATAATTTTTACTACACTAGACTCAACTTGGACCAATAGAACGGGTTTCCTACAGGCAGTACTGCTCTGATACCAATTTGTAGCGCCCTGACCCCAGAGCTATACAGTGAAATGTTGTGCAAACCGGTCATGCTACACAATCAAGGGTTACTGGGGTTACCAATCCCAGGCCAAAACACATTGGTAGGCGTGCTCGGAATACATCATCGGCACACAACACCTCGATCATGCCATAAGCTCAGACATCGCTTTCACGTATAACAAAGAGACCAAGACTGCGGACCAAGTGGCACATCACAGACTCTACGACACAAAAATATCATAGTTCAACTCATATAATTGAGAAAGATAGCAAATGACACATCAGAGGTCACTGACCCATCATTACAACAAGCGGAAGCAAATTAAAGTTGTCTAAACAACAAGATCCAAATTATGGCCTAAGAGGCCTACAGATAATTATCCCGTGCCAGCCTGTTCCATGACGTCCCAAGCTGCCACCTGGGAACCCCAGACTACTCGTCGAAGTCAACATATAACCCACCTCCCAGTTCGGTGGCGTCCTCCTCTGAAACAAATAATAATCAACAAAGCAAAGCTGAGTACGACGTACTCGCAAGAATTAGTAGGCCGATATAGGCCCGATGCTGACGGAGGCTTCAAAGCTATATAAGTGGTTGTTTTGCATAAAGCTAGTTTTTCCTTCCGAAGACTAGGACTCATGGCATCGTCTAATCAGAAGGTTTTCATAAGGGGATAAGAGGGTATCACTTTTGTCTTCGGTTCACAGGGAACCTACTGTATTCAGAAACACTACTTATCTCCACCAAGGCACTCCCTCGAATCACCCTCGAGGAAATGAACCTTTATCACACGTTGATTATGCAACCTCTAGCTGCCATTTGATTAAAGGTTCAGGTTCTCTATGATCTCACCTATCTCACCAAGATTTGTCCATAACCGTGGACACGGCTTTTCGAAAAGATTAAACCCTGCAGGGGTGTACTGTTTTTAGCCACCGGTACCGTCCGACCCATTGCCTACGTAATTAGCTCTCTTCCGGGGAAAGCCGGCAGGGCGGGCGCGGTTAAACCTTTACAAAGCATGAGACTATCCAAGGGTCATCGTGACGACAGGACAAGTTCAGCGCCTATTTCAACACCCTGCCCCATCGCCACTCCTATCACCATCATCATCATCATCATCATCTTCTTTTTCATCACCAGCCACACACTCGCAAATGGAAAGCGCAAACTAGAGGACCCTTGGATACGCCCGCACAAATTATTCGGTTAAAGGGGATTCCATATGTCCCCACCGTTGGAAGCACGCTCGGTTCTTGGTTCGGTCGATAAGAACTCACACCTAGGCGGCCAGAATGAGACAAAACACCAACGACCTTGTTGGCAACTCATCCAAGCCTTTTATCAAATTAATTATTGACACAAGTATCCACCACTGTCCGAGCACTCCATTCACTTCACAAGTATGGAAATAATCAACGGACAACTCTAGCATTCGACTAAGCATGGCTAAGCATATCTAAGCATGACATACAACAGATATGATTTATCTCAGGCCAACACTTCAACCTATGGTTCATAGGTGGGGAAACAGATAATGGTTCAGGGAGCATGCAAGTGATAGGATATTATATACACTGACCAAAACTTGTCACCAGAATCGAATGCAGTAATATGGTGGATAAAATAATTGGGTAATAAGAGATATGCCAAGAAGGTTAGGTTAGCTCTTGCCTTGCTGGTAGTACTGGTCGCGCTGGTTGTCAAGGTATTGTGGTGGAACCTCGACTCCAGAATCTACCGAAACACAAACAATACAAGAAAGGAATAAATAACACGAATACAAGGTGCAATGCACAATCATGATGATATGGACATATTAGGAATTGAAAAGGTATTGGGCATGTCCCACAAGTTAAATGGAACCCCTAAATTAAATATCACAATTAACGGGTTAAAACTCCATCTTTAACTTAGTGATTTGCGTCATTTACCAAAATGTCCAGTACTGAAATATGGGTCCTAAATGCATGAAAATGACATTATTAGATAGGTATTAACCCACTGATCATTTTGGTACCTTGTTTGCATTTTTCCGATTAACGGTGAAGAAATGGTGATTTAAACGGTTATGCGATTTAAATCATTTTAACCATTTCGAAATTAACATCAAAGGAAAATTTGTTTGCATGCTGTGATATTAACATAGGTAGATAGCATTTGCTTTGCTGGTCATTTTGGTATATCATTTGCAATTTTTGAAGTAATATTCACCAAGTTATGATATTCCCAAAAATTGATTTAAATCTGCCATTTTCTTGAATTTTAATAAACATCAAGTTAAAGGCGCATTATTGCATGGAAAATGGAACTAACATTTAGATGTTGTTTTCCTGAACATTTTAAGAGCTTAACCATAATTTTTGGACAAATATTCATAGAGTTATGGAATTTCCAAAATCAACATTATTTCTGCCATTTTAGTATTCAGCAATTAAAGGCAATTTATTTCAACCAATTAATTTATCCAAAGGTACTAACAGATAGGCATTTTATTGCTGAGCATTTTGACATATTATTTGTTATTTTTGGACAAGTGGTTCAAAAGTTATTCAAATTCAAAGTTCATTTGAATTTTCTGCCAAATGTTTTAATTCCAGGAAAAAGCCCCGGGCGTTTTGTACCGGGTCGCATCTAGCCACGGTGGCTGACCGGCGGGGCCAAATCCACCTGGACGTCCACGTCGGTCGAGGGCCACTGCCAGGTTTGACCGGCGCGGGGACGCCACGACCGGCGCGGCGCGACGGCGGCCGGCGGCGTGCCGATCACGCGCTCGTCGATCTACGGCGATCTAAACCCAACGAGGGGCATGGTTGGGATCTACGCGAGGAGGCGAGCTAGGTGGCGGCGGTAGGGACCAAATGGTCGCCGGGAAGGGCGTCGGCGACGAGCTAAGGCGGCGGCGCGGCTCGGTCTACGGTGATCCGGCGAACCAGAGGGGGGGAAGCTAGGGAAGATGTCTCCGAGGACCGTGAGCTCACCCTGAGCGTGCTGGTGGGCTTGGTGGAGGTGGAGGAGGGCTGACGTCGCCGGAATCGTGCTCGGCGGCCGGCGACAGAGGCGGAGAAGATGGAGATGAACGCGGCGATTTCCGAGCTCCCCGGTCCGATTGCTGGGGCGAGGAGGAAGAGGAGAAGGAGGCCGATCTTTTGCCCCGGCCCGATCTGCTCCGGGAGGTCGGCAACGTCGGCGGCGAGCGGAGGCGGCTCGGTCAGTCGGCGGCCATGGCGCGGCTCGAGTTTAGGGTTTCTGCAGGTGGGGGAAAAAGGAGGGGAGGAGGAGCACGCGGTCGTGGGAGGGCTCCTTATGCTCCAAGGGGGGCCAGAGAGCAAGGGGGGCGCGGTGGAGAGGCCACGGCGGCAAGGTGGGCGCGGCCATGGCGCCAGGGTTTCCCTTGTCGCCACAGTGAGGAAGGAGCTGACAGTGGGGACCCACTGTCAGTGTTTTATCTTTTCCCTTTTCTTTAATTCCAGCAAGTTCAGGCATTTATTTGAGGCCCTTAAATACTTTTAAAAATTCTGGAAAAATTCACAGAGCCAATATATAATATTTGGAACCTGTGATAAAAATTTCAGCCCATTTGGAAAACATTTCATGTGGTAACATTTCAGACTTTGTTCTCTTGCATTTTAGGGTTTTATTTAAGTAATTGAATTTGCAATTGCATTAATATTTGCCACATACATATTTGTTATTAGTTAGAACTTCCTGGACAAATATGTTTAGTTGCTTTGCAATTTTGTTCACCACTCACATCATCACCTTTGGGTTCTCAAGTGTTGCTCCCTTATTATTTCATGTGAAGCAATTTGAATGAGGATGCCATGATGCAAATGAGATGCAAAAGTGAAAATTTTACTCATATTTTCAGGGTCCAAAAGTGGGGCTGTTACAGCCTCCTCGATACTAGTTGGCAATGTGTTCCCCTCGGGAAGACGCTCGTGGAAGAATTGCATGTTCATGTTGAAGCTCGCATCGGTCCATTTGTTCTCCGACTTCATCTCCAGAGCATCAAGCATTACTTACAAGCGCGTATCCTGTGGCCGACACCCAGGATACAACGGAGTATTCCCGTCTATCTCCATTTGCGCCAGCTTGGCTTTCTCTCTAACGGTGTTCGCGTTCTTGAGGAGGAGTTCTTGAACATGAGAATCCATCAAGGCCGACATTAGCGAGCTCTGCGGCATGTTAACGTATTCTCCACCACAATCATGACCATGTATGTCGGCATCTCCATCATCACGATCATCTTGCCCGCCCTCGTCTTCAGGCGCAGCATTTGCTGTCGGCGCTTGGTTGAAGCCTTCCATGAAATCGCGCCTGAGCAGGTGTTCCTCCAATTGTCCGGAATCAGGGTCGATCCATCTCACAAGTTTGCAACTTCGACACGGACATCGTATCTGGCGCCCGTTGCACCGTCTCATTTCCGCCTTCGCTTCTTCCTTGTAGTTGTCGATTCGACCGGATCTCATCTTGATGACCATGGTCGCCTACGCGGTATACATATAGAGTATGTGTTATTAATTAGAATTAAGTAATCGCAACATGCTCACACACATACAAGCTTCTCATGCGGGAAGTCGAAAAGTCGGAAATGTTCGACGGAAAAATTCGGCATGACTTCCCCTAAAAGTAGGACATATGGGTGGTGCAAAAATTCACCGAAATGGAAATGAATCAACATTTCGGCAAACATCCATGCACCACGCCGGCGCAAGCTACAACATGCAAAGATTCAATCAAACCACACACACAAGTTTCATGCATATACGTGTAAATCGCCCGTCGACAAGTTTCTCATGCCTTCAACAAACATCCATACACCAATATCCACCTTGTAGATCTAGATCCGTTGCCGAGATGTGACCATGATCGATGAGAGAGAGTGTGTGGTGATGGAGAGAAAATAGTGGACAAAAAGAGAGGAGGAGAATATATATGGAGACTCTCCCCAAGCCCTCACCAATTATATATCAAATTGTGGTAGGTTTAATAACAAATAATGGAGAATAGGATGGTCAAAATGGCATGGGAGAGAGGAGGAGCTCGGGTAAGATGGGAGGAAGAAGGGGTCACATGGGGAAAGGTGGTCTACCACCTTTTTGTAGTTCTGGACGCCAACATTCTGTGGCGCATGGAACGAGATGCGCCACAGAAAGCTGAGTTTCTGTGGCGCACCAGCCACGGTGCGCCACAGAAAAACCCAGATGGACCCTGGCCCAATGATTGAAGGTGGGACCCACCAAAATTCTGTGGCGCATGATGGGCCGTGCGCCACAGAAGTCCAGCTTTCTGTGGCGCATGGACAAAAGATGCGCCACCGAAAGTCAAAAACTTCAGCGGCGCATCAGCTTCCATGCGCCACAGAATAAATTCTGTGGCGCACTAATTAAGGGTGCGCCACAAAATGCCAACCTCCCTATAACCCTTTTCCTAGTAGGGTAATAATCATATTTCAATCATATTTGCATCATATAAGGGTTATATCATTGTTTTATAATGATTTTGGGAAGATTTCACAGTTCTCCTATTTTTCTGAAATTAACCCTGCACTGGCAGAAAACCTATTTTCTATATTTTGATGTTTCAGGGACCCAAACGACGTCCAAATGACCTAAAAATTTACGAGCATCAGTTTTTGGAAGGAACAAAGCGTAGGGGCGAAGGAAGAGAAAAAGTGGAAGCCCGAAGGCCAAAAGAGGGGGGCCCACGCGGCCAGATTCCTTGGCCGCGTGGGACCCACCAATTTGGACCTCGTGGCTCCGTTGCCGTCGATCTTTCTTCCAGAAGCTTCGTCTTGACCTAAAACCGACTATAAAAATAGTCTCCTGAGGAGTTTCGCGAGGAGGCGGCGGAGAAACACAAAACCACGAAACAGGAGACAGAATGCTGCCGTCGGAGAAGATCGGAGGGGGAAACGCTGCCGGAATCACCTCCGGAAGGCTCCTCCTTTCCCCCTCCGGAGTCTCCATCAACACCACCATCAAGACCAGCACCATCTCCATCACCATCTTCGTGATCAACTTCATCCCCTCAGAGATTGTTCGAACCCTAGCTATTGTTTAAGTGCTATTCCACTTGTGTTTGATTGGCTACTTGTCATTGTTTGGGGGTGAGATCATATTTTCAGATTGTGTTGTATCACTTGTACCACTGAATCATATCATGTCTTGGTGTTGTGAGTAGTTCTCTCATGTTCCTGGGGGTATAGGATGAATTGGCAATGATTTTTATATGACATGTGTTGGTATTTTGTCTAGTTTTTATCTTTGATGTAATTCTATGATGGTGTTGTGCGAACGTCGACTGCACATCACTTCACCTATATGGGCTCATAGGAGAACACCATAGTGTAATGAATTGAGGGAGACTTGGGAGGACATGTAAACCTGAGACCGAATCATGAAGTTGCATTATGAGGGTATTAATATCGAGGACCTTAAAGATTAATGCTATGGTGGGACTTTATGTCTGAATAATTCTTGTGCAGTCATTTACTTGGCCACATGATCCATCATAAGAGGCTTTAGTTTATTTATCTAGCTATAACTAATTATGGCTCCGTCCAAAGAAGATTAAAACTTGACAAAATGTTTAGCTTGTTGTTTTAGAAATATTTATGCCATGAAGTCTAGGTAGCCCTTGGGAACTCTCTCCACCTATAAGAAACACACACTTGAGCTTGTCCTCTTGCTGCATAGAGGATTGGGCTTTATCTCTTTGAGAGCTTTCACTTGTCATATTTCATTTTCAGCATTTTACTTTATTGCAAACTCTACACCAAAAACCCAAAACTACTTGCATCATTTAATCATTTTAGTTTGTCTAGTGCATAGATAATAAGGGAAGTGACACTCTTATTTGAGAGGATAAATACTTATACCTTCTACTCCTCGTGGGATCGATACTATACTTACACATCGAAGACTTCAACGATCTCCTATACTTGTGGGTATCAGCAACTACGGTGAATTTACCTATATGACAAGCTAACAACTAGCACTAGGCAATTATCACGATACAAGTAAGAGCTACGAGGGGATAGAGATAACCGAAAGTAGAAGCACGCGGAGGCAAGGATGTATTCCCAAGTTCCTCCTTGTTAAGGGAGTATGTCTCGTTGGAGGGGTGTGAGCTCGCCACTAAGGCCTACTGAAGATGCCTCAAAAGGCCTCACCCTATTCTCCGATGAACCTCACAACAAGGGTTAGGTTCACCTTCCACTATCGAATCCTTCAAGGCGGAATCCAGAGCCTTTACAATGTTCTTGGGGCACACACCCACAACTTAATCGGGGGCTCCCAAATCAACAAATCTGTCATAATTACAACAAGTAGTAAGCAAGACGAATCTAGAGATTACAAGTAAACCCTAGAAATGAAATTCCTCAAGTGAATGAGGGGGAAATGAAGAACGGCTTGGTGAAGATGTAGATCCGGGCCTTCTCCTTCAATCCTCCAAAGATCAACGAGTTTGGATGGAGGAATTGGGAGATCTAGTTGATTTGAGCTCTGAGAAATTAGGGTTCATTTAATGTTGGTCGAGCTAGCTGGCTGGAGGTAGGTGGAGGGGTATTTATACCCCTCTGAAAAATCTGCCCGTTGGACTTCACTTGGACCGGAGACTCCGGTGTTAGAGGGCCGGAGACTCCGCCCAACTCCGGAAGCTTTGAGTCTCCTGGCCAGACCGGAGATTCCGGTCTCCTTGGGGGCGGAGACTCCGGCGAGGCCGGAGACTCCGGGGTCCTTCCGGTGTACCTCCGGTGAACCATCCAGTACCGCACCACACTTGCGTCTTCAAGGGCTCGAGGTAGACAGACCGGAGACTCCGGCCACCCGGAAACTCCGGGCACCGTCCGGGGTACCTCCGGACAGGAGTCCAGAGGCGCACCACACTTTGGCACAAGGCTTGGAAATCCAGGGACCGGAGACTCCGGCCTGAGATTGACCTGCAATAAGAGAACTCTTCCAAAACTTCATTTTTACTGGTTGATGCTCAAGGTAAAAATTATGTCAATAATCCTGCAGCACTTAGCTTCACATTAGATAATCACTAGTGTTGTTAACTAACACACAAAACCAACTAGGGTTTAGGAAATGTTCTTTCAGCTTCAACATATCTTTTGTGTTTAACCTGTCACGAACTAGCAGCCAAGCAAAGAATTTGAAGTTCATAGTGCATCTAGACTTCCAAATCCAAGAGAACGTCTTCAGAGTTGGCACCTGCTTGAAGATATGAGCATAAAAATGACCATAAGTATACTTCGCCCCCCCCCACCCCCCCCAGCAAGAGGACCAAACATCCTGCTCTTGACTCAAAGGATGTGTCAATAGAAGACTCTTTAAACTTTTTAATTCAGAATAAGCTTGCTGAGACAAGGGTAAGTTGAAAAGAGATGGCAAGTCCTTCACTGCCGCAAAAACCATAGCTGCCGAGACATCTTCAGATAATGCATAAGAGCACAGTATCGGAAATCTTGATTTCATTGTTGAGATGGATCCATCCAATTCCCAACTGTCCAACCAGAACAAAAACGTATCCCCAGCAACATGTTTTACATAAGCCACATACCTAAAATTATCCACCAATTTCATAATATCCCTCCACCAGAACGACCCTCTTAGATTATCAGCATGAGGCACTTTACCATTGTAGTATGCCTTCCACACTAGCTATACCCAAGGAGTATCCACATTATTATAAAATTTATCAAGGAATTTAATAAGCAAAGCTGCATTCTTTTTCTGAAAATCCACCACTCCTAAACCCCCACACTTTTTGGGTCTGCAGATCAGCTCCCACGCAGCAAGAGATTGCTTGGGGGTACCAGTGCTATCTCTCGAGAGACATTGGCGTAAAATTCTGTCCAATTGCTTAGTTAAACTAGGTGGCAAACTTAGGGAACAAAGAAAGTGCAGTGGCATGGAGGACAATGCTGAATTTATCAACTGTAGCCTGGGCCCTTGATTTAGAAAACATGAACTAGAAGCCAATCGTCGCTCCAGATTACAAACTAAAGGCAATAGATCACTTATAGTAGGTCTTGTAGTCCCCAGAGGAAGGCCTAAATATTTGAAAGCCAAACTCCCCACTTGACACCCAAAATCAGCAGCTAACTGTGCTGTAACATCAGGACTCACATTAATCGGTATCATAGAGGATTTATTATAATTAATTCGCAGGCCAGTGGAAATGGATTTTTTTTCCAATGCCACCTTTAGCTTACCCAACAGCTCCCCACTAGCAGGAAGAATAAGAAGGGTGTCATCCGCATACTGTAGAACTGGGAAATCAGTGTCATGAGTTATAATGGGCAGACTGATGAGACCTTGACTTAATAAATCATTCACCACCACCTGTAACAATCCAGATCCCAAAACATATAGCAACGGCGACAGGGGATCCCCCTGCCTCACCCCTCTCTTGCACAGAAACTGATTTCCAGGAACCCCATTCAACAAGATTGCCGAAGAACCAGAAGACAAGAGCATTCTAACCCAATCCAGCCATTTCTGATTGAAACCCATATAATTTAGGACCTGGATGATTGCTTCATGCTCAATTGTAGCAAAAGCCTTAGCAAAATCTAACTTGAGAATAATAATTGGTTTCTTGGAAGCATGACATTGATATAAATACTCAAAAGACCAAGCTACACAATCCTGGATAGATCTTCCTTTAATAAACCCATATTAGTTTTTATGCACACATTTTAAAATCACATCTTAAAGTCTATTAGCAGCCAGCTTCGTCAAGAAGGCAAACATTTGTCAAGGAAATTGGACGAAAGTCATTTACTTCGATTGGCACAGGGATTTTAGGGACTAGAGTAATAAACGAGCCATTTATATTCTCCAACTTTAGAGTCCCAGCATGAAACTCAGCCGCAAGGCGGTAGAATTTATTTTGAATTATGGGCCAACACTTTTTCACAAAAAGCCCATTGAAACAGTCCGGCCCAGGGGCCCTATCAGGAGGCATTGCCTCCACCACATCATCCATTTCTTTTTTAGTAAATGGGGCTGTCAATTGCTCTAACCCATCCACACTATATATTAATCTTGATAAATCAAACTACATGTGAATCCCTTGAGATTGCCCCATTCTTTCCTTGTAACAAGACCAAAGCATAGCAGCCATTGCATCATGATCAGTGATGGGCACACCTTCACTGTTTTTGAGCATTGATATTGAGTTTCTCCGGAACCGCTGCATTGCCATTGCATGAAAAAACTTTATGTTCTCCTCCCCCTGCCTAATCCATCTGATCGTACATCTCTTTTTCCAATAAGCACATTCTGCTGCTAAAAGAGAATCCAAGTGCAATTTCACCAATTTCCTAAAATTAAACTCAGGCCTAAATAGCGGCCTATGCTCCTCCAAGGTATCAAAGAATAAAATGACACCGTTGCACTGCTTGATAAGAAGATTCAGCTTTGATATACCCTGATGCCATTTCTTGAGACTGAACCTTAAGCTCTTTAACTTGTCAACCACAATAGCAGACATATGTGACTTAGTGGATTCTTTTCCCCAAGACTCAGCTACACAATCCTTAAACCCTGGCATCTCCACCCAATAGTTCTCAAAGCGAAAGATTCTTGCCTTTGGAATATTAGTGTCAATACTGACTACACATGGGACATGATCAGATCCAGTATTTGCTAGAGAGAAAACCAATGAGTTAGGATAATCAGAAATCCAATTAGCACTAGTAAAAAACCAGTCCAATTGCTCTAACAGGGGGGTTTCTTGCATGTTAGACCATGCATATGCTCGATCCTTTAGAGGAAGCTCCAGCAATCCCAAGTGCCCTATGATTTCATTAAATAAAAACATGTCACTTTGGTTACCCCCTGGCTTATTTCTGTTTGCTGGAAGACCGAATAAAATTAAAATCCCCCAATAAGAGCCAATTAGCTTTATCAGGGATGCTGAGGTTATAAATCCAAGACACAAACCGGTCTCTGTCTTCCCCATGACACGGTCCCACCAAAGTCCAGCACGCGTTATTATGAACCGAAGTGAAATTCACTGACACTGAGAAACGATTGATATCAAGCAGTCGAAACATTTTGGGCAGAACTTTCTAATGAACTTCCAATCGAACATTTCACTTTTAGTCTCCCGAAGGCAAATGACTGCACATTCACTTTCATCTATTTTCTGACGCACTTCATTTTGGCAAGTTTCAGAGTTAAGCCCACGCACATTCCAGCACAAAACCTTCCATTTTCTCAAACTAGACGTACTCATTAAAACACTGATAATAATCCAGCATAGGAGCCACATGCATAATAGTGCAGCAGAGTAACATAACAGATTCAGATAAGACGAGTACATCAGACCCATAAAGTTTCCAAAGCTGAAAAATAAAGATAAGGGCTGTAGCAAGGGCCAGCCGAGATCCCATATGATTTAAGATGATCATCGTTAAATCAAGCGTCATTGGTGGAAACTGATGGACCAGCTTCAAGCTGTTCCTTAGTGAGAAGGGAGGCCTCAATGCCCAATTCGAGGCCAACACTCTGCATCACATGAATGGGCGTAGCTAGAAACTGAAACTCCTCTTCTTCAGATTGGAATTTCTCTGGAACTGTCTCCACCAGCAACTTTGATCTTGGCCGCTTCTTTGGGCGACTCACTGTAACCGAGGCCGGCCTGTAACCATCCTCCTTTAGTGCGCTTCTAGTAAACCTTCGTTCAGCTTGTTGTACCACTGCCTTCTTCTTGCCACGAACACGCTTCACTTTACGAGTCCCAGGAGAGGCAGCAAACACTGGAGCGATAGAGTCAGACGTTATGCCCTCAGACACAACATTAAAACATAGAGCTCGAGCTACCTGCCTACCAAGCACCGGAGGCCGAAGTATCCTATCATTGCTCGCCCCTTCTTCCAGATAAGTGATCTGAAACCCTATCTTTTCATCAAAAGCAATAGCCCAGGATCTCTTAGGAAGGATAACAGTCTCAATTGGCTGAAATTTCAGAGACAGAGGCACCTCCTTAGACAATAACTCCGGCAAGAATGCTTCAAATAGCCTTTTCCATTGCATCTCTGGGGGTAGTTCAGGACCATACACTGGCTTAGTAAGCCCAACCTCCTGAAACTTATTCAGCACTTGCTGCATGGGATTCATGAGAGCATTACTCTGCAATATCTCAACAGGCTGCACATAGGGCACAAGTGCCCAATTCTTTGAAATATTCTCAGTGACAACTGCATTAGGTTCTGCAATCACCCTTTCTTCTATAACATCAACCTGCTGAACTGAGGAATCAGAGTTTTCTGGGGGATCCAGAATCATGGAGTTCTGATCTTGGTTCATCTGAGCCTGATCATCTTCCATCTCCTCATCATCTCCATTACCATTGTGATTAACATCTTGATTTCCAAAATTGTTCCACCCTATTTCTGAAATTGAGGCCCCCATAAACATATTGGGGTCAGCCGCCAACTGCCCTGGAAGTGGATGTGAATTGCCATCCGGTGGCATTGGATCTTCATCAGCAGGGAGCTGCTCCGCTTCCTCAGCTGACAGCACATAAGTGGCAACTGACCATCCATCTCTAACACCCCCAATATTGGCAAATCTACCGAAGTACACATCACGAGGCACCGTAGCAACAGAAGGGAAAGAAGCATAAACGAGGGCTCTACACTTGATTGGATCCGCACTGTTCCAGTGATGAAACTTCCCGAGCGAAGATACAACATTAGGAATATCCAAATCATTGCGATAATCTGGCGGGATCCCTAAAAACATGATCCATCCTCTACGTTAACCAAGAGCAACCGATCTTTAGAAAGGCCGGTCTTCAACTAGTCTTTACACATCATCTTCACTAGTAGTTCACCTTCACTTAGGGGCGAGAGGTAACGGTATCGGGCCGGTGTCATGTAACACTGACAACTTAGGCCCACTCCCTTGTACCCACATCATACTTCTATCTTGACTGGCGGTAAAAATGAAACGAAGTGTTTTTTTTTTCGAGTTTGAAAAGAAAACCACCGCCACCATCAACCAATAACGCATATTTGCTTGTTGAGAAAAGAATTCTAACTTCATTTGAGGAGCCAAGATAATATTGTAAACATAAATTTTTTTGAGGTCGTAAACAATTTATTTTTATGAAACACCCTTGGAAGATCTTTTTTATTTAAGTCAGTTCACTAAAAGGTACTCCACCCATTCGATGTTACCTTTTTTCGAATCGTATGTTTATAGACGCATTTTAATATATATGTTCACTCATTTTAGTATGCATATAGTCCACACTGAAATATCCAAAATCTTGTATTAGTGAACGTTGGGAATACTTGATAGGTACATATGTTAGTCGATACAAGGTATATATAGTTAAGAGCCATACAAATTACAGCAGTGCTACTGTACTAGAAGAATAGGGCGCGCTTTGCCACGCCCAAGAAATAAGTGCAACAATTGAAAGACATATTTGACTATTTTACATGTGACCATGTACCTTCAGGTGAAGTGATGAGATTTTATAAATTTTAAAAAAGACCAGCAGGGAGGAAGCATTTAACTAAAAAAAAGTTTGGTGAATTCTACGAGTCAAATAATGTAAAAAATCATTAAGAAATATTAGACAAATATAAATTCCAGCATTCATCTTCATAGAAGCATGTTCAGTTCTTCGTGTTAACTCCATATTGTCGACAAATTTAGCTTTTATTTGCAATGAGGTGCACAACTGATCTTGAGTACGTTCTCTGCTAAGAAAAAGATAAAGCTCAGAACACAATAAGAATAAGTTTTGTCTACTATTTTAATAGAACATGCACTTTGAACAGATTATCCACCAAATCAAAGAAGTATAAACTCTTTCAAACCGATTTGTGATTCGTGGTTGTAAAGAAGAAGATCATTTATTTCCATTGTAGGAGCATGTCATCTTACGAACAAACAAGCAGAACTTACATGAGATGTACCACATTTAACATCTTGGCAATTCATAACCTCGACATGCACCAAAAGTACATATTTGTTCTTACAAAATTATGGGTATGTATGTATCATAACCATAGAGCATGGAAAAAAATACATAACTTGCCAAACACTAAGGATACATGGATAAAATTATGGGTACGTATGTATCATAACCATAGAGCGCTCCAATTCTAGGGGGTGTAAGGTTGGAGAGATTTCTTCAGTTGGTTCTATATTAGAGTATTTATATTTATTATCTCATGGATATTCTTTTAGAGAAATGGGAAGATTCTAGAGGCATGATGGTCAAATATAGCAGGAACATCACTATTATCTATCTCAGGTATGGCTGGAGCATCTCAGGTGACAATAAGATGTAAATTTCAAAATAGGAATTTTAGCTCAGTGCAAAGTTCGGGGAGATATTGAGGAGAAATTCTAGTTGACTCAAAAGTGGGGAAAATCTAAGAAAATAAGTTGTTTGGTGTAGATCAAAATTGCAGATAAACTGCATACGAAGGGAAGGATATAATTAATGAGTTCAAGTTATATACAGTAGAAGCCTACATATCTTTAGAGCATTCATGTTGGACTCTCTTCTACAGGTTGATGACAGACTAACTAATGCTCCAGGACCCTGCATGTTTGCATTGTATAGATTAAAACTAAACGTACTTATTATTCTGATAAATGGAGCTTAATACATCAAAGATACTTTATCTGGACCAGTGTAAAAAAAAGTTTTTTTTCTTTTGTTGATGATTTCAAAATCCAGTACACAACTACACATAGGAAAACACTGGTTCGCTAAGAAATTCATTTGGTTGACACATAAGAGAAGAAGAAAAATCACATACAAATTTCCATCTTGAAACAAATACATGTAAAAAAATAGGATGATCGTGTTTGATTAATTACTGAAACCAAATATCATGCTGGGAATATCTCTATCGATGAACTCTCAATTATTACATTTTTTACAATGGAATGACGACCAATCATCCCTTGCAAACAAGGGATCGGAGATCAAGCCTACACTACTAGGAAAAGTGCTATCTGTGGCGCATCCTGGAAAAAGTGGGATGCGCAACAGATACGTCGCCACTAAATTATTTTTCTGTGACGCACGCCGGTTGTGCGCTACAGAAATGCGAAGATTCTGTGGCGCACCCATAACCGTGCTCCACGGAAATATTTCAGTGGCGCGCCCAATGTGACATGCGCCACAGAATTTATTTTTTGAATTTCAAAAAAAAACGGCGGCCAGATCTAGATCTATCCGCCGGAATTTCGCCGGAGCTCGTTGGAGGCCGTGTTGCCGTGGGTGGAGGAGGGGGTCGCCGGAGGTCGCCGGAGGTGGAGGAGGAGGAGGTCGCCGGAGGTGGAGGTGGAGGAGGAGGTCGCCGGGGTGGTGGAGGAGGTCGCCGGGGTGGAGGAGGAGGTCGCCGGAGGTGGAGGTCGCCGGGGTTGTGGAGGAGGTCGCCGGGGTGGTGGAGGAGCTCGCCGGAGGTGGAGGTCGCCAGGGTTGTGGAGGAGGTCGCCGGAGGTGGAGGTGGAGAAGGAGGAGAGAACATGTGGAGGAGAGGAGAGGAGAAGAGAAGGAGGAGGGAGGAGAAGGGGAGAGGAGAAGTGGAGGAGAGGAGAAGGGGAGAGGAGAAGTGGAGGAGAGGAGAAGGGGAGAGGAGAAGTGGAGGAGAGAAGGGGTGCCGGCGGGATTCAAAAATTCGAATCCCGCCCAACATTTCTGTGGCGCATATGTGGATATGCGCCACAGAATTGCCTTTTCTATTTTTTTTATTTTTTTATTTTGCAGGAAAATTTCTTCAAATGGCCATAACTTTTTTTCCTTTTGAATTTTGAGAATCTGAGAAAAGTCCAACCGGGTAAACCCCGGTGAGGGCGGTTCCAGAATTTTCTCTAGTTTTTTTTTTTGAGATATTGAACGCATTTTTTCGACGTCGTATGCAAAAGTTATGGCCGTTTTAATATTTTTTCACCTACTTTTGGAAAAAAAGTCAAAATGTGTATTTTAAAATTTTCCTAACAACCTAGACCCTAAACCTTCCCTATATCTAAAAGGATTTTATTTTTTGAAATTTTTATCATTTTCTTTCACTTGGTGCAAAACTAAAAAGGCGATCCAAGGAGGGGGGGGGGGGTGGGGTGATCTGATTTCAACATTTCTGTGGCGCATGTGACCTGATGCGCCACAGAAATAGCACTTTTCTGTGACGCATCTGCCACCATGCGCCACAGAATAAGCACATAAGGTTGAGATCAAATAATTGGTGACGGGCCCCACCATATTTCTGTGGTGCATCCGACCCCATGCGCCACAGAATGCTATCATTCAGGAAAAGATGCGCCACAGAAAGGGCCAGAATTTTGTGGCGCACCAGCTGCCGTGCGCCACTTGAATATATTCTGTGGCGCATGGCAATATTGGTGCGCCACAGAAAGTGATTCCATCTATAGACACTTTCCTAGTAGTGATAAAAATACCACCAAGCATGGATAATATAAACCCACTATTACTGCACACTCGGATGACATGCCATCCTTCTAACGTTCTGAGTTGAGTCCCAGCTGTGATTAATTCCAACAAATAGATGCTAATTTAGCTAAATGCAAACATTCGAAAAGGGAAGATTACTGAACATGGATTTATCAAATGACAAAGATATAAAATCTGAAAGATGGTAATAAGGAGTTACATTAGTAGAAGCATAGTTAAAATTAGTCCTGTTTTCAGCCCAAAACATCAACACACACATGACAATGAGGATGTGACTACTAAATAAAATTAACTTACAACATAGAGTATATCAGGTGGTGCCGCCATTGTTGGCCGTGCGATTCTACAGTCGGACACATCTTTTGCGTCCACCACTGTGCATCCTTTCCTCCTTGCTTTAATGCTCGACACTACAAGAATCTGAGGAGGGAAGAAGATGTGGGTCATCAATGAATAGCAGATGCCCTATCTGGTTTAAACAACAAACATGACATTTGTTCCTCGATGCATCAATAATTGTGGGAGTTGATTTTCTTCAAGAAAGGAGCAAGACTACAACATGCATGCATGGTCGAAATTAGTACCTACACACATAAGAAAATAAAAAAATTGGACATAAAGTGGATCAGCGAAACGCTAGATTGGACCGTCAAATTTATTAGGTGAATGTGATGGAGCTTTGAAGCTAAGGATATTGTGGATATGGGGAGCGGCTAGTTAGAGATTGAAGCAGAGCGGTGCTAGGGTTCACTTGATGATGAGTGGCGAAGTGAGAGAATTGCAGGGAAGAGCCCTGGCGTGTGCCAGGACGATGTAAACATAGCTAATAGGTAGATCCAATGATTAGCTGTTATTCTTCAGGATTAACATAAGCAACTCGTAAACCAGGAAGGTCACCTATAACTATAAGTATATAGTCAAATAGGAAGTTGAGTACTCACTTAATTCACTTATTTTTGGGGGGATAACAAATCACTCCAAAGAAAATTGATGAATTCAACATATAGAATGATACTTGCTATATTTTGAATAGTTCATCAATTGGACGAATACATTTGTAGCCTGTCGAGGAGCATGATGGATTTCAACTTATATCTGAAAAAAGTTATTTATTTGAGGCAAGAGAAAGAGAAAATCATAGACTATAGAAGGTCTAGAAAGAATTCAAGTCATGCATACCGAAGTAAAGAGTCGAGTCAGACCTACAGGAGCATAAATATTTATACTTTGATTCCTAATGAGACAATATAGATGATTGTTTCTAAAACTCCATTTACCTGTATGTTCCATATCTGCACCACATAATCTTAGTAGTATGAGCATGATGGATTTCAACTTATATCTGAAGAAAGTTATTTATTTCAGGCAAGAGAAAACGAAAATCAGAGACCATAGAAGGTTTAGAAAGGATTGAATTCATGCGCACCAAAGTGAAGAGTCGAGTCAGACCTGCAGGAGCATAAATATTAATACTTCTATTCCTAATGAGACAACATAGATGATTGTTTCTAAAACTCCGTTTCCAGTATGTTCCATATCTGCACCACATAATCTAATCTTAGTAGTAAAAACCATTCAGTTCATGGTACTCCCAAAATCAAATTGCTTGAGAACATTCCCTCAAAGAGCTAATGTAGCAATATATAACTACTCTGCACTTTTCCATTACCCTTTTCACTGTGCAAATTACATTCTAAACTTGAAAGCAAATAGATAAGTGGAACTGTATTTAAACCGAGCATACTGTCTATGTTGTGTTGGAATCATTCTCTAAGTCATGGAGATGAGAGTCTTGGTTTCAGGCAACCGTTGCGAGTCACTTTAATGTTATGACCACTTTTGTATTTGTGAGACATGCATACTACTCATGTAACAAACTCCTGAAGAGGCATACATCTAATAATACTCCTCAGAGAGCAGCCACTTGGATGACAACAAGTTATGACAAAGTATGCAAAAATCTCATTATGCAAGGAACACGAATAGAAACAACATGCACGCAGCTCATCTGAATATCCCGCTTCAAATAAAATATCATGAGAATAACTCAAAACGCACTGTAAATTTATCTCCGTGCTTTGAAGGATAGTGATACCATAGCATCTCTTATTTACATACTTTATAATCGACCATAGGGACAGTGAAAAATTTCCTTTAAGAGAGACGGACAAATCTATTGGCTCACGTGAGCCTACAGATTTCAGCTACGCTGAATAAGAAGGCTGTAGCCATACTTACCTTTAGTTAAGAGCCTGGGAAATGTTGTGTAACAGAAAAAACAATTCATCAGTTGAAGCGCATACATTGTAAATCGTTGTCTGGCTCTGTGCTACAACGGAGTTTGGAGAAGCAATACATCATATTAAGTCCAAGCATAAGCACATCATTAGCGATGCAACAAACATAAAAAAGAAAAAGGACGGGATGACAGACTCATACATTGCAAATCATCTGGAGGCAGTCGGCCAAGTGGTGGTGGTCACTATGATCAGAGCAATATACTGGTTGGAACAATAGAACTGAAATACTTCAGAAATCTGAATTTGGAAGCAGGAAGAGCCTTGTTCACGCGAGAACAGTTATACACCGCCGCACAGATTGGAGAGGCCATTGGGAGGAAGAAACCACGACTCCTCCTTGGGCTCAAATCAACGCGGGGTGGATTGGGAAACATGAAAAGGGTGGCGGCCAGATTGAAGCTCTCAAATTCAGAATGCCTGGTCGAAGGCGAGATGTGGAGGAGGGCGGCGAGCCGGTGGTCTTCCACGAGCTGATGGGCGATATGTGCTCGCAGCCGTGCGAAGTGGAACATATCCGTCGCCGGCGTGGAGCTCGTGGCGGGCGGTCAGGGTGAAGGCGGCAGGCGGCGAGGATGGCTGTGGCGCCGATGGGGTGAGCGCTAGAAAGCGGATGCGGTGGGGTGAGCGCTGGAAGAGCGGCGGCGGCGGTGAAAACCTAGCTTTGTGGTCGGGTACGCATGCAAGGTGGGAAAAACTCAATGCGACGCACACGAACTCGCGAAGCAGCGAACCGACCAGGAACCGACCCATTACAAGGCGCAAGACCAGCCTCACAAACGCAACTAAAGCTACACTGACATGCGGGCCCAAAACTGATGAAGAACCACAGGCCAGCAATCCTAGGGAGCTGAAATGTTGGAGGGGATTTTCTTTACCGCACATATTATTGTTGTTGCTTGTTCGTGTTGTTGCACATATTATTTTCTTTTCTTACAAGAATATATGTTAGTGTTGTCGCTGCTGTCGGTGTCAACGTGCCCACCCCTGTAACGTCCATTAACGCCGTGTGCTTGATGTTGATAATAATAAGGACGAATTGATGTGGCCAGTGTGTGCATTTATTGATCCGGTGATCAGTATTAATCCATTCGACTGCCTTTGATGTACGCATTAATCCACTCATCAGTATTAGCGGTACGGTCCACTGCACCGCATTTGATGACGATAGCCGCCGGACGGACGGGAGGACGTGAGTGTGGGATGTCTGACGACGACACTCACTGCTCAGGTCGAATGCACGGACTCCACCGTTTGGTTAACAGTCTCCAACAACCTGGAAGGTCCAGCTGCATCTCGTACACTCGTAAACTGCTACTGCACATTGCTTCTGGTCGTTCTTTAGTTGTGGATTGTACAAGTACTCAAGTAGATGCGCTGGATTTTTTTTATTTTTTTTTTTTTTGAACAAGGGTTGGGCACATACGTGCCCTCATTTCATTAGCTCAAAAGCATAGTACAGAGATTATTACATTGTCCTGTTTGTATACATTTGCAAAGTAGTTTAAAACAGGACATGCTAAGGTGCTATGAGCTGGATTCTTACAATAAAGAGTAGGCTGCGATTGCAAAGATCGCAAGGCCTGATGTGCACAATTGTGAGCAATTCTGTTGGAGTTCCTGGATATGTGTCTGACTGATGCTTGAAGAGGCTGAAGGCTATGTTTGATATGCATCACGAAATGTCTGATCTCCCAAAGCACCGAAGAATGAGAAATGGTGGGAGCTAAGACTGAGCTTGCAACATTGGCACTATCTGTGAAGAAACCTGCAGATTTAATATTCAGATGGGCCGCCATGCCAGCAACAAGCAAGAGTGCTTTACTTTCTGCAACAGAAACTGATGGAGTATTGTCAGCTACTGCAAACACAAAGATATCAGTACGACCATTCTGTTCTGGCCACGTTGCGAAAACGCCTAATCCGGCCGTAGTGGGTTCCCCATTAACAGATGGTTTCCATGCTGCATCAACATATAATCTAGGACCTTCAAGGAAACTGTAATCATTGTCTCTGAATGGTTCTGGTGCTTGAGTGTTCACTTCATGTGAGTGGATCGGATACTGCATTATTTCTTGATCCTGCAACAAAGCAGTAGTAGCAATTGCGACTTGATAAGGCATGTTTTGTTTCCTTCCAAATAAATGGTCATTCCTTGATTTCCACAAGCACCAAAGGAAAGTAAATACCGTGTTTAGATTTGCATGCGGATGATCATTTTGAAGAAGATTCTTGATTATTGTAGACATAGAGCTGCAATTTTGAGCAAGAATATCAACTCTAATAAACCAAGGATTATCAAACCAAGCTGCTCTCGCAAAGGGGCAGAGAAAAAGGAT
The DNA here is from genome assembly GCA_012064385.1 of Puccinellia tenuiflora. Lineage (NCBI taxonomy): Eukaryota > Viridiplantae > Streptophyta > Magnoliopsida > Poales > Poaceae > Puccinellia > Puccinellia tenuiflora. The sequence continues at coordinate 20,324 of QRDG01001552.1, read as the reverse complement.
ATGTGTGTCATCTTCGGTCAAACCACATCTAGAACATAGTGGCGAAATGTGTTTGGACCTAGCTGCAGCCCTTGATCCAGATGGGAGTGCCCGGCGAAGAATTCTCCAAGCAAATGTCTTGACTCTCGGAATCATTTCTTGCATTCCCAAACCGAGTTTAGTAGTTGCTGAGTTAATTCATCTGGCTTCCTTGGCTTCGGCATACCTGTATCATGTAGAAATTGCAAACAAAGACGATAACCCGATTTGGAGTTGTATTTCCCATTTGGGGTTAGTTTCCAACAGAGAATGTCATCATCATTAGGAAGGAATAATAGGAGTAGACTTGATAATATTAGCAGCTGATTGGGAAAAAAGCTGATCAAGAAGGCCTTCATTCCAAGTACTATTGTTATCCATCATCAGCTGGTTGACCGAAGCAGGATAAGTGAAAGAGCCAGGCTGAATAATGAGATCATTATAGATGTTTTGCCAAGCTGAGAACCAAGGAGTGTTCCAGATAGATATATCCCCTTTTGCAATTTGATAAAAAGAATTGTTCTGAAGGAGAGGAATGACCTTTAAAGCAGCAGCCCAAAATGCAGATTTTGGTATGTTCGGTTTGGGCCTCCAAATGGAAGTGTCATGAAAGTACTTGGATTGCAAAATGCGATAGAGCTGGCTATTTGGCTGGGAAGCTATCCTCCAAAGGCCTGAGAGAATGAGGCTGTAGTTGATAGCCTGCAAATTTCTAATTCCTAGTCCACCTTCTCTTTTTGGCGCGCAAATGTCTTTCCATGCTTTGAGACAAATAGGCTTAGTAGGGGAATCAGTGTTAACACCAGACCACCAAAAAGTTCTGATAATAGCTGTGATTTTTGCAATAAACTTTTTAGAAAAAATAATGTTAGACATGTAGTAGACAGGAATGGAAGAAAACACCGAATTTATTAGTTCCAGCCTTGCAGCATGGGAAAGAGAGTTGGCTTTGTAAGTACCAAGTTTGGATTTAAATCTGTCTAAGACAAAGTTATAGGCCTCTGATCTGTTTTTAGACGGAAGGACCAAAGGATGCCCCAAGTGAACAAAAGCTTCATCAATATTGGGGACAGGGAAAACTTGTAAAACTCCATCCCTATCAGCAGCAGAAACATGTTTACTAAAAAGTATACCTGATTTGTTCCAGTTTGGCAACTGTCCTGAGGCTTGGCAGAAGATGTTCAAAATCTGTCTCATCGCTTGTGCTTCTTGAGTAGTAGCTGCACCACAAATAATTAAGTCGTCTGCAAATAAAAGAGAGTGAATTGGTGGACATGTAGGCCCAAGAATAATTCCATGAAGACTGTTAGCCTCTAGAGCTTCCTGCAAGACAAGAGATAGCTCATTGATTGCAAGGACAAAAAGATAAGGCGATAAAGGACATCCTTGTCGTATTCCCCTTTCTGAAACGAATCTCGCAAACGGTTGACCATTAACAATAACTGAAAAGGTGGGCGAGGAGATACACTCGTGTATCAAGTTTATGAAATGACCATGCAGTCCTTTGCGTGCAAGAGCCTGAAGGATAAAATTCCACTCCACTCTATCAAAGGCTTTAGCTAAATCAATTTTTAAAAGAAAAGCCTTTTCCTTCCAAGAGGATAATTGAAAAGAGTGCGTAATCTCCTGAGCAATGATGATATTGTTGCTGATTCTACGACCTTTAATAAACGCTTGTTGAGAGGGATGTATATAGTCTGGAAGGTGTGGTTTTAGTCTGTTGGCTAGGCATTTGGCAATAATTTTATAAACCACATTGCAGAGGCTTATGGGTCGGTAATCAGTGGGGACCATAGGAACAAGCTTCTTGGGGATTAAGGCAATATGAGTATCATTAATATGAGAAGGGAGATGGCCAGTAGCAAAAAAATTTGAGATCAGCGCAGTAACATCATCTCCAATCCAATCCCAAGTAGCCAAATAGAATTCCACGTTAAAGCCATCTGGTCCCGGGGAAGCATTCCTTTTCATCTCCTTCAGTACCTCCCAGATTTCTTGCTTAGTAGGAGTGGAGTAAGTGGGATCATCTGGAAGAACAGCATCTCCTGTAATGAAGTTATTGGCATGCTCTGCACAAGAAGAAGTGAAGATTGATCTAAAGTAGGAGACAAAGGTGTTAGCTATCTGGTCAGGCATGAAATGCGTGTTGTTGTTTTCATCTTTAATCGAAAGGATGGTGTTCCTTCTCCTGCGCTTAGTAATAGCTCTATGAAAATAAGCAGTGTTTCTGTCTCCATTTTTTACCCAATTTTTCTTAGCTCTTTGAAGTTGATAATCATTCAGCTTAGTGACAGTTTGCTCATACCTCTGCATTAAATCCCCTTCATGCCTGCGGTCTTGCACAGCCAGTGGTTTGGACTGAACCTCTTTTATTTTCTGTTCTAACTCCCGGAGCTCATCCTGCAAAGGTTTCTTTTTCCTGCACCAAATTTTCAGATATCTTGCAAGTTTGTTAGTTCGATTGTGGAAAGCCGAGTTGGCTGTGTTTTCCCAGCAGGATTTAGCATAAGCTGGAAAATATGGTTCTTTTAACCACCAGTTCTCAAATTTGAAGAAATTTTTTACTTTTCTAGCAGCACCATCAGTGGAGCATAAAATAGGCGCATGATCACTGAAGCAGTAAATCAAAGGCATATTAAAGACATTTGAATTTGGGTAAACAGAACACCATTCAGTATTTGCTAAACATCTGTCAAGCCTTTGAAACAGGGGCTTAGAAGAGAAGCGCCTGTTAGTCCAAGTAAAAGCCGGGCCACTGAATCCGAGATCAAACAAACCACAATTTTTATAAAGGAACGAAAAGCATTCATACGATTACGATTAATATTAGGAGAGCTTTTATCAGTATCATACATAAGATCATTCATGTCGCCCATACAAAGGATCGGTAAGTTGCTATTATCATACACAAAATTGGCAACTTGACTCCAGATCAAAGCAGTTTGGCGATGGTAAGGATCACCATAAACACAGACTAACCCAAACTTCTGATTTCTCGATCTATCAGTGGCTAAAGCTAGGATAAGATGAAAAGAGGAGGTATAAACATCAAGATGGGTATCATCAGACCACATAAGCCACAACCCTCCCGAAATCTTCCGAGAAGGCACAACAAAAGCATTATTCATATTAAAGCGAGTAGCAATATCATGAGCACAAAATTTGGAAGATTTAACCTCTGATATGAAAATTATCTGAGCTTTAGTAGAGACGATCATGTTGGCAAGATGGCACAATTTAGGACTTTTGAGGCTCTTGCCAATGCCTTGGCAGTTCCAAGTCAGGGTCTTCATATCGCCCGAGGCAGACTGAACCTTTGGAACCTTTGCTCACAGCTGCAATTCTTCTAACTGAATAGCTCTAAAATGCCTGTGATTTGGCAAGAAGAACTCTGGTTTCTATCGAACTGATAGCAACGAAGACGAATCTGATCTAGACTCTAGCCCGTGCCACTTGAATTACTGAAGCTGCCACGAATCTTGGAGAACCAAAAGTCCGAGTTAAACAGACGATCCCACTTAATTAGGAGCAGATCTGACAAGAACAAGGCTTTCAAGAGCTAGTAGGTGGATAGAAATAGTTGATTGGATAGAGCTAGGGGACGTTGGAAATGGATGATAAATAGCGGCAGTGGCGGCAGAAAAGGAGCAGCGAAGGAAATCTTGCCGGGAGCGAGGAAGATACTTAAATGGACAGAGATGAATCTGGTGCAGAAGAGTAACGAAGAAGATTGAGAAGGAATCGGGAAAGAGCTAGAGCGATAGCCACAGATGCCAAATCCACTCCGAAACACTCAACCAGAAACAGAACGAGAGGATGGAGCTACTAGCTAAGAGGAGAATCCTGGGATCTGATCCGGATTTAGGAAAGAAAACAAGCGGAAGGAGAGATCAAGAGATTGGGAAAGAATGAGAAAGAAGGAAAGTGTATTACGGCATTCGCCAGTCGCCACGGAGGCAGTCGCCACGGAGGCAGTCACCAGTAGATGCGCTGGATAGAGCCTGCAGTAGGGCATGCGCTTAATAAATTGTTAAGATTATTGTAGAGCGAGAAAGATGCTATCATGCACAAAGTGGTCATCAAGAGTGAGAAAGATGCTAATATGGTGTTCAATCACTAGTTTGACTACCAGGGCCCTCTTGCCGAGCCACTTAAGGCCATGCTAGTCTGATCTTCTCGCCACACATCAACAAATTCGTGATGAAACAACTCATGATCAACTGGAAAATGATCTAGTCGCGCACTAGTGTCCACTCAGAGCACACGAGTAGTTTGTATGTGAAATTAGTAATAAGTATATTTTTCTTATTCAAATTATTGTTAGACTATGCAATTAAGTTTTATTTGATTCAGATAGAAATATGAACATACTGGTAAAAAAATAGATAGGGGGGCACCGTTGGATATGTGTCCGACACTTCCAAAGCGGACACATTACAGGATTACTCGACACATTTGGGGTTGCCCGTGGAGATGCTCTATGATCTATTAATGTCCCTGTAAACATTCTAATTGATGATAGTAGGTTGAAAAAAAAAAGAAATAAAAAACCTGGTCAGTGATCACTGCTTCTTTCGGAACCAGCACATGTGAACGGTGACATGACGTGTCGAGGGTTGCAAAAAACGGGGAATCTCTTTGCTCGTTCCAAGGTTCAGTCAATCGCGAAGACAAAAACTCAGCGTATCTTCTGTCCACATTGCAACACTTTCAGTCACACTCCACTTTCTGGAAGAATTTCCTGATGCTGCAGTACCACTTCCGAAATTGTCATGTAATAAAATGCGCAAACACCAAAAGTTGTCTTGACATGCCAATCTGCTTTCTTGACGCAGGAAGTAGGAACCAAATGGAACAAAAATAATCATCTGTACCCAATCAGAAATCATGGATCTCGTTATGTCACCATCGGCACTCAGCTTGTACACCGTGGTACGGATTGTTCATACCTCGAGAGCTACAAAACTCCACGGCCATCAACAACACACCACACCAAGCTACAGTAGTATGTACAACGACAACATAACACCTAGCAGCAGTACTGAAAACCTCGTCATCTTGGCTCGACGACGGTGATGGAGACATCGTTGAAGGACTGGGGCGAGTAGGTGGACTCGGACTTGGTCGAGAAGGGGATCATCGACGCCGGGAAGGTCCTCAGCCTGGTGAACAGCGGCGGCCTCGCGGGAGCCGGGAGGTTCATGTGGTCGCTGATGAGCATGAGCAGGACGCTGGACATGGTCGGCCGGAGGTCCGGGTCGTCCTGCACGCACAGCAGGCCGACGTGGAAGCACCGCCACGCCTCGTCCTTGGAGTAGCACCGCCCCAGCGCCGGGTCCATGAACTCCGCCGCCGTGTCCTCCGTCCACAGCTTCCACGCCTGCGTATATATAAACGGAAAAAAGAAGTTCAGTTAGCACCGCCACTGAAATTAATAGGGAGTACTAGCTACTAATTTTACAGAGATCGTCGTACGTACGTCTTGGATGAGCGTCTGCTCGTGCTCCTCGAGGTACAGCGCGCCGTTCCGCTTCCCGCCGAGGATCTCGATGAGCAGGACCCCGAAGCTGAACACGTCGGACTTCACCGAGAAGACGCCGTCCATCACGAACTCCGGCGCCATGTACCCGCTGCATACATTGGGATCGTAAATTCACTGGTCTGTAAGAAACCAGAAATGCTACACAGTTAATCTGTGGCTGCTAGCTTACTATGTTCCGACGACGCGGCCGGTGTTGACCTCGTTGCACTCGTCCTCGAAGATCTTGGCCATGCCGAAGTCGGAGATCTTGGGGTTCATCTTGTTGTCGAGGAGGACGTTGCTGGCCTTGAGGTCCCGGTGGACGACCTTGAGCAGCGAGTCCTCGTGGAGGTAGAGCAGGCCACGGGCGATGCCGAGGATGATGCTGTGCCGGGTTTTCCAGTCCAGCTGCGCGCTCTTGCTAGCGTCTGGTAACAATTCATCCAAACACAACACATGATCAGATCAACAAATCACTCTGTAGTAAAAGGTAGTAAAATCAGCTGGAAATTTATCAGGTGTGTGCAATTAATGAGTATTTAATTAATTAAAGATCTCATTGTCCAGCCGAAAAAACTGTGCGTGGCATGTGAGGTGCAGGTCCCGGTGAGCATCAACCCATAATTATCTAGCTACTTACAGGTTAGTACACTCAATGAGTGTACGAGTTTAATGTAGTCGATCGCTCGCGTAACTTGCACGGCCCATCGTCGTTCACTACTAGGCAGTAGACAGTAGGCACTGCACTGGCCCCCATTAACCAAACCAAACCAAGGAATTTAATGGCGCGACGCCGCAGGTTTCAACCACCGTGCAGAGCTACCACCAACCGATGGACGAGACGGGACGGCAGGCACGGGGGTGAAAGGAAAGGGAAGGAGACGCACCGAAGAGGAAGGCGTCGAGGCTGCGGTTGGGGAGGTACTCGTAGACGAGCAGCTTCTCGTCGCGCTCGGCGCACCAGCCCAGCAGCCGCACCAGGTTGCGGTGCTGCAGCTTGGCGATGAGCTCCACCTCGTTCCGGAACTCCGCCGCGCCCTGCCGCGACCGCGCCGACAGACGCTTCACCGCGATCTCAGACCCGCCCGTCAGCACGCCCTATTTTGTACATGGCACAGTTGGGTTCAGCAAAGAAATTTTAGCTCCATAATAGGAGGAGACGAAATGTAACTTGTGCAAACTGCGTACTCTGTAGACGGGGCCGAAGCCGCCCTCGCCGAGCTTGTTGGCCTTGGAGAAGTTGTCGGTGGCGGCGTGGATGGAGGCGAGGTCCATGAGGGGCAGGTCCGAGCTCGACATCGGCCTCAGGCTCCGGAGCAGCGACCTCCTGACGGCTGGAGCGACCAGAGAAAGATTTGCATTCACCCCCAGAAGTCAGATTTCGCTACCGCAATCCTAGGTAGTAGTACAAACCAAGAACACGTACGCCGCCGTCCGCCGGAACAGAGGAGTGCTCACGTACCGTTGCGCTTCCGCCAGCGCCAGCAGTAGATGCAGTAGAAGAGGGTGCAGAAGATGACCACCACCAGCACGGACACCATGATCTTCATCGCGTCCTGGCTCGAGCCGCTCCCTGCCTCGTTGCCAGCCGGCGCCGGGGAAGACGACGACTCGCCCATGAGCCGGCGGGATGCCGGCCACGGCATGTTCTGTGCTGCTCCGGCGGACCCGGAGATCGAAAGGCTTTCGTGTACGGACTGAATGGTGTTCTGCCGATGATTGATTGCTTGAACCTTGATGTGGCGAAAGGGGGGAGGAAGAGGAGAAAGACGTGAGAATGCGGAGGACGGGAGTGGGAGTGAGTGAGGCGATGGTGGCTGCCTCCCTCCTGCTGAAAGGGAGGAGGAGTAGTTGCCAAAGCTCTACCAACCGGATCTCTGTTTTGTGTTCTTTCAGCACCGGGTACATTTGACCCAGCAACAGCCGAGTTATTATTACCCTCTGCGTGTGTCGCCCACCAAGTGGTTAAAAGGCACGTTTGAAATGGGAAGTTTCTTCCTTTCTTCCTTCCGTTACCAGGTAGTAATAAAACCCTAGGAGGTTCCATGAGTTCTAAAAATACCAGTAAGTAACATCCTGGAGAGAAATTTACCAATCACTACCACGCTTGTGTGTGGTAGAATGTGTCATGTTCACGATAGAATAGTGTATCTGTCCCAATGAAGTTAGTACTAATGAACTTTCATAAAGCGAGTTAGGTCTTAGTGGGATGTTGAAAGATAGGTGTGTAGACATTTACTATAACATCAATCCTTTTTTAGCACGTCGGGAGGGGAGGTCCCTGCTTTATTTTTTCATTAAAAAAGCACTCGGTGGCAGTACACAATGCAACATAGCAAGGCCAAATAGAGTTAAAATATCACCCTCCCACATTGTGAACCCGCTGCTTGCATCTTCCTTTTGAGCTCTTTTTTTGTTGTAGAGAAAATGCAGTCGCACTGCCATCCGATTAGATAGATATAAATGGCTTATGTACAAGAAGGGGGAAACCCCATGAGGTAAAGGAACTCACAATAAAAGAAAAATACACACATGCACGCCCCAACGGTCTCTGGGAGTCTCCCTGTCTTGGGTATGCGCATAGGCCTTTTGAGGGATATCCTCCCTCACCAAGGCCACAGGTGAAGCATGCACGCCTATTCCTCTCCTTCCATATCCCCCCAAACCGAGTAGATGACGGCCCCGTTTGGGATTTTGGATATCGTTTCATCCCGCTGTTCGTTGAGGCTCCTTCCTCCGATCGGTAGCGGGGCACCCAACAGTCCGTTGTATGCAAACATTTGCTCCCTCACCAAGGTTGAGAAGTCGCAACCAAGAGTGAGGTGCTGCACCGTCTCAGGCTGGATCCTAAAAAGATTGCAAATTGGGTCATGCGGCCATCCTAGAATTGTCAGGTTATCGTCCGTAATAATCTTTCGGTGGAGAGCCAACGATGGAAATAATATGCATTTAGCCTGCGCGTGCCCCTTCCAAAATTTCATCATGCAGAAGGGAGCGCACGAAGCTGCAATCTAGCATCGGTATGCCAAGGCCGTCGTGTACACTCCGGACTCCGTCCATCTCCAGCGGATGGTATCCGGTCTCGGCAGCAACTACACGTCCTGCATGAGGGACCAAAGCCGAGGGTTAACTCCGATAGCTGCCCCGTAGTGGAGATGTCGGCAAGAGAGCGGGTCTAGTTTTGCAGATGCGGGCATGCAGCTCCTTTTGCACCGCTCTCTTCTTTTGTGGCAATGTGGAAGAGCCATGGAACTGGTGTAAAAAAATGTGTTATGCCCCATCCTCCATTTGCCGTACCAAAAAAAGGCACTTGACACCGTCATCGAATGATATCTCCATTTATGATCTAAAGAGATCCATGAATGCATCGTCGCACGGCATCGCCATCCTTAACCTAGGCTTGCTCTCATCGGTCCACACCATCCATGGCTACCGGAAGAGCATCCCCCTCCCAAACCGATCCAAGTCAAGCATGCCAAGGCGAACAAGCTCCTTTGGTCTGATTTTTGTGCTTCTAGGTTGTAAATATTGATAATAATGAATTCTTGTTGCTACGGTAAATATGAAATGATGAGATACTTTAGTTTAGTACCCTCTATTGTTTTTCTTTTTGACCCTCCTACACCATAAAGACTATGCTACTCTATGTTTGCATGCATGGGCACACAAGTTAATTTCCCTATTGATATACCTTCTTGGTCCATGGTTGCATTTGTCATTCCTAAATATCCAGGTAAGATAATCTTGAATTCTTGATCTTGACATATTCAAGTATACGGAAAAGACTTGCTACCCCCATGGGTAGCTACACACCCTAAGTTTGACCGAAACATATATGCAACAGTAAAATGAGATTACTCAAGTAGACAAGGGGGATGTCACTAGTAGAGTTGATAGAATTATTAAAATTTATTTTGAATTTTTTTCGATTTTTTTTCATCCGCTGTGATTTTTTTAGTAAAGTTTGACCCAAAAGTCAACAAAAAGTCAACTATGAAAAAAAAGCTAAAAATGACGACCAAAAAATATTTTTTTGAAAATTCCGAAACCAGTTTTATACACCAAATATCCGTGTTTTATTAGGAAAACAAGCTAAAACGGATACATACGGCTTGCATCTCCGTATAATGCATGGGTGTGTAGCTACCCATGCGGGTAGCAAATTGTCTCTCTTCAAGTATATACATCGGCACACCCACCATAGGGGCGAGCAAGGGTGTCCGCGTTGGGTCGGTCGACGCGGAGCAGGGTAACCTGTACTGGCCAAGCAGAGCATCGCCGTTGATGGATTATGTGTTTCCTGTCGAAAAGATATGTGATAGCGGAGGAACAAAGCCAACCTGGGATGGGAAATTGGGCTTAAGTAAGTTGTGAATAGGCCGTTTGTATTTATCCTTCAGCAGTAACACACCACACTATGTCACGTCATCCAATTTAAGGCACTTTCTTAAAGGCACTTTTATAAACTGCCACTAAAGATTACTTTTGAAGGCACTTTTTGAAGTATTGCCTCTAAAAGTTTTTATTTAGAGGCAGTTTTTATTTAGAGGCACTAACTAGCAGTGCCTCAAATGGTAACTATTTGAGGCACTTAAAAGTGCCTCAAATAGTAAGCAATGGAGGCACTTTTGATTAGTGCCTGTACAACTATCATTTAGAGGCACTAACCAGCAGTGCCTCAAATGATTTACTATTTGAGGCACTTAAAAGTGCCTCAAATAGTAAGCAATGGAGGCACTTTTGTTTAGTGCCTGCATCAACTATCATTTAGAGGCACTAACCAGCAGTGCCTCAAATAGTAAGCAATGGAGGCACTATTGTTTAGTGCCTCTAAACTCAAGTCAGGTACAAAACAAACTAAGCACAACACCATATTTATAGCAAATCCATATCTACAGGTAGAAGTACAGCACCATTACAACACAAATCCATACTTCATCTAGCAAAAGTAGGACATGGTTTAACATAGTTTACCACCACAGTTACCCTGCATGTCATCATCTACAGGTATAAGTACAGCACCATTACAACACAAATCCATACTTCATCTAGCAAAAGTAGGACATGAACCACATAGTTTACCACCACATGTCATCATCTAGCAAAAGTATGGTATATACCACATACCACATAGCAGTTCATCACATACCACATAGCAAAAGCAGCTCCACATAGTTTACCAGTACTCCAAGTAACTAATCCAGACGCATGAGCAGGAGCTTGAGTCCATTTATCTTATCTTCATTGAAGACGAAGATATAGATCTGCCCTTGCCTCTATCTTGAAAGTCTCCACTGCCATTGCCCATCCACCTGACAACATGACCTTCCTTGTCCTCTCACCCAGCTTCAGCTTAACAACTGCCTTCTTGGAAACTTCAGTTGATTCAATACATATGTCAATGGGTTCCTCAAGGAATCTCTCGAGGCTTGATTGCGTGAACTCAAGGCCAAATTCCTACATTACATATGTAGCTATCATATTTCCCCATACTAGTAATTAGAAAACAATAAAGCAAAGACAATGCAATAAGATTTTTGAAAGTACAGTGTTACCATCTTTGCTTTATCTGGAATAACGGATGGCTTTGACATTCTGTAGACATAAAACTTGACAGGTTCTCCCGCGCAATCGCCAACAATGTCTTCAAGATAACCCACTTGGTCCTTTGTGAGCTCCATGTTTGTCGTGTCTTGGATCACGGACACCGGGAGTAAAGAATACCCCCTTTTTAGGTTCGGTATGGGGCGCGAAAGAGGCTGAGTAACGTCTTCCGCCCGGGGGCTTCGTCTACGCTCGAGATCCACGTACTAGCAAGCATCACAGAGACACAAGGAGTTTACCCAGGTTCGGGCCGCCCGGAGGCTAACAGCCCTACTCCTACATGTCTGGATTGAGAGGTGTATCATGGTGTAGCTTTACAATGGTGGTCGTGGGTGAGAACCCGGGAGGTGTTGGCTAGAGGTTGAAGACGAGCAGATCCTGGCCCGGAGGAGATCACCTCGCGTCTAAGCTAATCTTGGACTTGTGCACTACCTAGCCTAGCCTCCAACTCGACGGTGTTCCGTCTTGTGATCTTGTTCCCGTGCTGGTTCTATTCCTCCCAACTTCCCCTCCTCCCTTGGGTGCCTCGGTCCTCCTTTTATAGGCTAAGGGGATACCACAGGTGCACCCTTGGGGCCGGAGGGGTTTTGGCGGGAAAACCCCTCCGGGTTCTCCTTAGGATGCGACGTGGCCTCCTCTCGTCCAAGTATTCTTCTCAGAGGGGGTAGGTGAGGTCACCCACCTTTTCCAAGGAGGGTGGACAGAGGCTGACAGCTTTTCCGCCTCTGCCCCCCTTTGGCGCCTCCATCTTCTTGGCGCCCAAGTCTTCTAGGAGCCTCCAGCCAGGGCTGGCAAGCTTATCCTCTTAGCGCACTGGAGGTTGGTTCCCGGGGGTGAGCCTGGCCTCCTGCCAGGCGTCGGGGTCCCGGGACCTCCATGCCTGCTTCCGGGTCGAGGGGGGCCCCGGAGGGTCCCCGGGTCCTTTGCCTTGGTTGTCGATGCCGCGGGGCAGATGGGGGGGGGGGCACCTGCTAGTCTTGTGCCTTGGCCTTGAGTGCCTCCTTGGTGGGCCCATGTGCGATGGACCCACTTTGACCGCAGCAGGGGAACCCCATGTTCCACTGTTGCGACAATGTTGTTTCCAAACACGCAGTGGTCATCGAAGTGGCTATTGCCTTTAATCTTTGGTCCTGTATGCAACAATTTCATGTCTGGTTGTTAGTTAATGTACGTACAAGCAGATTAAACAATGTTGCCACCAGTTACATAAGTATCATCACTGGTTGTTAGTTGTTGTACCTTTCTTTAGCATTAGATCTTCATCAGAAGCAACACTAAGGATGTTGTTTGCTTTCTTCCATCCCATCTTTTCAGTCAAATTTAGTTAAATTAGTTTAACTAATGAGCATACTATTCAGATCAATCAATGAGCATGCAAAGATATAAGGAACTAGACAAAGAACATATATCTTACATGCTCAACTTGTTTGTTCTTCATGTCAACAGCAGCATATTCTTCTTTCTTACTCAGAAGGTACTCTGCCATATCTGAGTCCGTGACATTTCTCACCAGATCCATCAGAATCTGCATGTGTCTGTCTGGATCAGTACCAGCAATTTGTCTTAAGTTGGCAACTTTTCTGGCACCATCTTCTTTCCTGGAGCTCCCAGCCACTTTTCTGGAGCTCCCAGCCACTGTATCAACAGCCTCCCTCTTCACCTTCTTGGCAGGAGCCTTGACATCCTCCTCCTTCATGACAGCAGCCACTCTTTTGGATCTCCCAGCCTCTGCATCAACAGCCTCCCTCTTAACCTTCATGACATCATCCTTCTCTTTCGAGATCATGCGCTCCTCTTCGTCATCGCTTTCGGGAGTCACAATGAGGACACTGCTGATCATTGTGCCATGCGCCTTCACAGCCTCCGCCTTCATGACAGCAGCCTTCTCTTGTTAGATCATGCGCTCATCTTCGTCATCGCTGTCGGGAATCACAATGAGGACACTGCTTCCCATTCTGTATCTACAATTAAGAAAGTAACCCTTTGGTCAAAATCTGAAGAATATGAAGGCATCACAAGAATAACATGACAGAAAATTACAAATCATATTTTTCCCTTTTTGGCTAGTGATACCTGACATGAATGAATTACCAGAAATGAACTCCCGAAATGATTACCCTCAACTACCCTTTTTCAATTCAATCCTAGGGTTTTCCCCTTTTGGGCTATGTCCATCTGAATCAGCATCCTAGGATTTTCCCCTTTTCCCCTTTTGTGCGACAGCAACCATAACCCTAACAAGCCTATAAACAAGCCTATTCATACAGATCGAAAAAAAAAGAAAGCAAGCTTTTTCCCCCTTTCCTCTTTTGAGCGACAGCAACCCTAACCCTAACAAGCAACCCTAACAACCCTAACAGATCCAAATGAGAATAGTAACTAATCCAGATGCATGAACAGGAGCGACAGCAACCCTAACCCTAACAATCACCATCTAGGAACCCTAGCCGTAACAAGCAACAAGAAAGATTGAAAGCAACAAATAGAGAACCCTAAACAGATCCAACAAAGACAGATCCAACAAAGATAGACCCAAAGGAATGGTGAGATGGAGATTGGTAAGGATAGGATAGATCTAACATTGTTGATAAAAGGGCTCCTCGATGGCGGCGGCAGATGTTTCCTTCCTCGTCACCGGCGACGGCGGCTGCTCCTCGGTTTACGATGGCGGCTGCTTCTCTTCTACAAACCCTAGAGCACGGGGGGATATGAGGGGAAAAGTAAACAAAGAGCACGGGTCGATGGTTATATACCATGGCTTTTTTGCAAGTCAGTCCATGACATTTTTTATGGTTATATACGAGTCGATGTGGTCGTTAAAGTGTGCCATTTTTGGCATTTTTTTAAAATCTACTTTAGAACCCATTAAATAATGGAAATAAAATTGTTTCATGTACAAATATTTTTTTAATTCGTCTAGCAGATTCTTTTAATTGGGCTAGGGAGTGCTAGTCAATTGGGCTAAAGACACAAGTCACAAAAGACTAACAAATGTGGACTAGGTGCCTATGTTCTGAATACATAATTATTCAGAACAATAAGAGGCATCCTAGTCATAGTTAATCAACACTGAGCAGGCATATATAATCAAAACTTATCACACTTTGGAAAACCAAGCAATTATAGTTTTGAAAACCAAACAAAACTGTTGACTAGTTGCCTATGTTCTGAAGAAATTGTACTCCAGAACAATTAGAGGCAAGGTAGTCTTAATTCAAAACAATGACACAACCATTAACCTGTTGAGTTATTCATATGTAGCATTCAAACATACATACATATAGCATTGAAACTCAGTTCCACATGTAGACATGTTTATATTCTAGACAACCTTCATATTCATAAAATATCTTCATATTCTAGACAGAGTACAGTGACACAAGATTTACAATACAAAGTTGCTTCTCAATCTTCTAGTGCTGTGATTAGTAACCTAAGCCAGGCTGCAGCGTCTCTTCCTTCAGCATTTCTCTCATTCGTGAAGCTGAACGTGCATATGTCTCCTTCCACCAATCTAAATTCCTCTATAATTTCTGGCCAGCCAATTGTGATAGTAGCCCTTCCAGTTGGAGTAACCTTCATCCTGGCATACAAAGTTTCAGTTCTCAACCAGCAGTTGACAGCTATGTTAATTTCTGCCGCTAGGAACCCTAATAAGCATTCATTAGTGTACTCCACTGAAAATTCCTGCAAACATGTAGATTTATTATGTTGCTAATCTATTTACCAACAGTTGTACAAGACATTGAAACACTTTAATGTAAATCAAGTATGAACCTTACCAAGATGCAGCTTTGCAGGGTAGCTCGTCTCATTGTGCAGACATAGTGCTTAATGGCTGTGCTTGGATTCTCTTCAACAATTCTCCTCAATTGTATCATTTGGCGAAAGTTCATCCTCACAAAGTTTGCAAAATAGCAATCTCTGTCAAAAGATTCTGAACCACCCAGATAAGGACCTACACGCATTAAGTTTGTTGTCAACTAAGAAAATCTCTTAGTGATCAAAATATATTACTAGTAAGTTCATGTCAACATGCCTCTTGAGATGAAATAGTTTTCAGGTACCTGCACTAGCAAGTTGATATCATCTTCATCGTCGCTGATAACGACGTCATCGTCACTGACAAGGACATCATCATCACTGACAAGGACGTCGTCGTCGTCACTTACAAGGACGTCGTCGTCGTCACTGACAAGGACGTCCTTGTCGTCACTGACAAGGACATCATCATCACTAACAAGGACATCATCATCCCTGTTATCACCATTGTTGATTGCTATATAGTAAGAAAACTGAAGTTAATTCAACCCACATTGTATATGCAGTTCACTATACTGTCTGAAAGATGTTCAACATACAAAGTAGTTATTAACAGATAAGCAGTATGGTGCTAACCTTGCTGATCAAGCTTAGTGATCACAAGCCTTAACCATGACCAAGGATCCCTTTGTGTCTTCGGCAGTGATATCGCATCCTTCAGGCTGAAGATCCATATCTCCCCTTCCTCCATCTTGAATTCTTCTACAACTCTTGTCCAACCATACACAATGGTTGCCTTCCTTCCATCACCAAGCTTGATTCTACAGTATCTTTTGACTCTGCTTTCATTGTTGGTAACCACTACACTGATGACAGGTGAGCTGTCATATGGTCCTCTCAGGAAATTGAGCAAGTATGCATGTGTGAATTATGAGGAAAATTCCTACAATCATCAAGAGTAAATACAAATTTTTAGCTACTAGAAACTAGTAGCATCTAGCAACAAGACAACAAAGTGGAAATTAAGCAACATACCATTTGGCCTGGACTGACTCTGCACACATAGGCCTTTATGGGGGTTCTTGGCATTGTTTCAACTAGTCTTCTCAGATGCAACAGTTGATTAACATTCATTTCTACCTCATTACCAAACATGCAAAGTTCATGAATATGATCAGCATCCTTCTTGTTATTCCTAAGATTGACTCTGCAATTTGGACAATATGAATAAAAGATTCAATGCACTTCAAATGCACAAAAGATACCTTGGTGGATTCACAAGTATATGCACTTCAAAAAATACCTTGGGGGCTTGAACGCGCCCACGCCCTGCATTGGTGGCAACTGCGGCCAGGTCGACCTTGGTGGCTTGAACGCGCCCACGCCCTGCATTGGTGGCAAGTGCAGGTGCCCTGCATTGGTGGTAGACATGGACGCGGCCCTGCCCTGCCTTGGTGGCAAAAAGGTCATGCTGCTTCCTCGCTTGCCCAAACCCTCACTGGCCCACGTCCTGCATTGGTGTAAGGCATGTCACCAAATCCATTGAGTACAGCAAATTCAGCATAGTGATTTTCTTTGTGAGTTCAAGGTAGTCTTAATACCCATATGCATGTTAGCATAATTCACTTTCCTTATTTACCCATATGCATGTTAGCATAAATCACTTTCCTTACTTGTAACAAAATCCATTCAGCACAACAAATTCAGCATAGTGAATTCACCAATTATTTTCTTTGTGAGTTCAATGTTGTGAACAATTTCAATTTGGTATCCATTAACTTTGGAATCCACAAGACTGTTGTGAATTCACAACATTTAACTCACAAATCATTTATAGCTTCGAATCTATAGAAGTGATTCGGTATGGAGGACAATACCATAGTGTAGCATGATCGCCGGCGGCTTCTCTCTGCCGGAGACTTCCCTTCTCCTCGTCGGAACGGCTTCCCTTCTCCTCGCCGGAGTGGCCTCCCTTCTCCTTGCAGGAACGGCTTCCCTTCTCCTCGCCGGAGTGGCATCCCTTCTCCTCGCAGGAGTGGCTTCTCTTCGCCGGAGCGGCTTCTCCTCGCCGTAGCGACTTCCCCTCGCCGGAACGACTTCCCCTCGCCGGAGTGGCTTCTCTTTGCCGCATAGAAGATGAAGATGGCTGGAGGCTTGCCGTCTCTGGCGGCTTCCCCTCGCCGGAATGGCTTCTCTTCGCGTGGGTGGAGGACATGAAGATCGCGGGAGCCGACGGCTAACCCTAACTATCCTCTCTGTTCGCGTGAGAGGAGATGCCTGTGCTTATCCAATGTGCAGTTTTTGCAGAATAGTCCTTTAAAGTTTTAAGTTACAAATCCAGGTCCTTCCATGAACAAAATATCTTACCCCCGTTGCAAAATAGTTTCTGCCCCAGATCCCTCGTCATCGGAGGAGGCAGGATGATCTCGTCACCGGAGAAGGTCGCCGCGGGAGGAGCTCGGCACCGGAGTAGTTCGCGGCAGGAAGAGCTCGGCACCGGAGGAGGTCGCCGCGGGAGGAGCTCGGCACCGGAGGAGTTCACCGAGGGAGGATCTCGTCACCGGAGGAGGTCGCCGCGGGAGGATCTCGTCACCGGAGGAGTTTGCGGCGGGAGGAGCTCGGCACCGGAGTAGTTCCGGTAAGTTCGCCTTGACTCTACCCTTTCGTCGCCTTGATTCGATGTGAATCGCCCTGAGTCGACATGATTTGCTGTGCTTAGGAGACACCGCTGCTATGATTTTCCTTGCGGGAGGAGGACTAGGAGAAGGTGCTACACTTGATCCTGCGGTTTCCAGACTTCACCGTGCATCAACCACGTCGTCTACTACCCACGACGTCAAGCTACCACAGGGTATGTACGTTTGCTAAGCGATTGAGGTGTGCACCATGATGTTTTCCTATAATATTACTGCAATACATGTATGTTTGCTTAGTGATTGGTTGAATTCGTATGCAGGTTCAGCTTGTCCTTCAATTTAGGTTGTTTGTAATTTTACTTTCCTTTTGAAATGGATAAAAAATGGATGGAAGCTCCAAGATCTAGTGATCAATATGGTTCTGGTGTTAGGGATTTTTTACAGTTTACTGCTGCAAACTCGGACAGAAACAGTAAAATCTTGTGCCCCTGCAGAAATTGCTCAAATAGATACTGGTTTAGTGCTGATTTGGTTCATGATCACCTTATCTGCGCTGGTTTTATGCATGGCTATACCACTTGGGTATTCCATGGGGAAACTGCACTTGGTTCTACACCTATTGACCAATCCAGTGAAGAGCATAACCTGTCTGCTAGTACTGATGAAATTGAGCAGCTTATTCTAGATGGTTGTGAAATGTACAATAATAGTGTACTAGGATCGGGTTCAGATGACGATAGTGATGCTAGTGCTGGTGATGATGATGCTGATCTCTTCAGGAAATTATTTAATGATGGCAAAGAACCTTTATTCCCTGGTTGCAAAATGTTCAGTAAACTGCATTTCCTTGTCAAGTTGATGCACATAAAGAATGTCAGGTCAATTTCCAATGCTGGTTTTGAAGATATATTGCAACTGTTTAAAGATGTTTTAAAGGCATTGCAGTCAGAAGGAGAAACACTCCCTAGGAACATCAGTGAAGTAGGCTTAGGGTATGACACCTACGATGCCTGCTTAAATGACTGCATTATATTTAATGGAATATATTTGGATGCATCTGTTTGTCCAGTTTGCAAAACATCTAGATGGAAGACTGAGAAAATTGTAGCAGGTGGGAAAAGGGTTAGCAGGGTGGCCCAAAAAGTAATTAGACATTTTCCTTTGAAAAACAGAGTAAGGAGGATGTTCATGTGTACCAAGACAGCTCCACTTATGAGCTGGCACCATGATGAAAGGATAAAAGATGGGGTCATGAGACATCCTGTAGACTCACCAGCTTGGAAATATTTTGATGCCAAATACACTGATTTTAGTGATGAACCTAGGAACATTGGATTTGGACTGGCAACTGATGGGTTCAATCCATTTAGAAACATGAACCTATCTTACAGCATTTGGCCTATCATCCTAATCCCTTACAATGTACCTCCATGGGTTTGCATGAAAGATTCTAATTTCCTCCGGTCAGTTATTGTACCTGGTAGAAAGGCACCAGGAAAAGATATCGACGTTTATTTACAACTTGTTGTAGACGAACTTAAAGATTTATGGCGCAATGGTCTATGGACCTTTGATTCTCATATTGGAAAGAAGTTCAAAGTACATGCTATGCTGTTGTGGACCATTACTGACTGGCTAGGGCGTGGCAACATAAGTGGAGAAAGTATAGCTGCTTGCTCTCACTGCCTGACAAATACATGTTCAAGGAGGCTCAAATATGGACACAAGGCCTGCTACTTAGGTCATGGGAGATTCCTACCACCTGACCATCCATATAGAATGGATTCTGTGTCTTTTGATGGTACCAATGATTTCAGGGAACCTCCTGTACAGCCAACAGGTCATGAGATATCAGAGATGACAAAGGGCATACACACTATATATGGGAAACTGCAGAAGCAGAAGAAGAGTGGGAAGAGAAAAAGGCAAGGACCAGAGGATGATGAAGATATTGTACAAACGGAGGAAGCCCACACTGTTGATACAACATTCAAGAAAAGAAGTATATTCTTCCAACTAGAATACTGGGAAGATTTGCTTGTTAGAAATAATTTAGATTCAATGCATATTGAGAAAGATGTTTTTGATAATATTATCAACACCATTCTGCAAGTGGACAGTAAGTCGAAAGATAATGTGAAAGCAAGGCTTGATATGAAGAGATTGAAGATTAGGGATCATCTACATGTTGACGAATCTCAGTCAAAACCAGAATTGCCTAAAGCCCTCCACTACATGAACCCGGATCAGAAGAAGCTATTTTGCAGTGTTGTCAAAAATGCTAGGTTCCCAGATGGTTATGCATCATACCTGTTCAACAAAGTTAGGTTGGATGAGAGAATATTTGTTGGCTTAAAAACTCACGACTGCCACATCATATTTGAAGACATATTCCCACTTGCTGTAAGCAAGACCATGCCTGCTATTGTTAGTAAAACACTGATTAAACTTAGCACATACTTCAAGAAAGTTTGTTCAAAAGTCATCAATCCTAGTGAGATACAGAAGCTGGAGGCTGAAATCCCATAAATATTATGTCAACTTGAAATGATATTCCCTCCTACATTCTTTGATATCATGGAACACCTTGTTATTCATCTTGCAACTGAGGCTATGATTGCTGGACCTGTCCAGTTTAGGAATATGTGGTCTAAAGAGAGATTTATTGGTCATATCAAGAACTCTGTTCACACAAGAAGCCATCCTGAAGGGTCAATAGCAAAAGGCTATGTTATGGATGAGACTTTGACTTTCTGTTCAAGATACTTACATGACTGCCACAC
>QRDG01001550.1:815165-853857 GCA_012064385.1 Puccinellia tenuiflora | reverse complement strand
GAAGAACCCTCTGAGTCCGGTTCAGAGCTGGTGGAGAGATCTACTACCACACGCACAACATTGTCAGCCTGCCCGGCGACCCCGGGCCCAGAAGACTTACCACGGGGCGACGAAACCGGAGGCGGATCGTCGTGCTCAAGATCCTCGTCCCGGTAGGCGGCCGAGTCGGAGTCGGCGCCAGCGGCAGAAGCCGGGCTCGTTGCAGTCCGGGTGGCGTCGTCATCGCCGCCGGCATCGGCACCTCCTCCAGACGACTCGGTGGTGTCGCCGCGTGTTCCCGTGACGACACGGGCTTCGCCGCCGGATCCGCCTCCAGTGGCGGTGTCCGCACCACCACCGCCGCCGCCTGCTCCTCGGCGGCGCTCTCCTCCTCCAGCATGGCCGTCTGCGCCGCAGAAAGGGGACCCTGGACATCAGGCTCGAAGACTACTTCAAAATCTTCCACCATCTGGACCTCACAAAGCTACCCGGCAAGCCGGCTAGATCAGGCGGCAGCCGGAAAGGGAATCGAAAGCGAAATGAGAAGGGAAGAAGTTCACCTCAGGAGCGCGCTCCGAGCGGTCGAAGGGATCGAGCCCAAACTCCCAATCATCCTCAAGCCTGTCGGTGATGAGACGGGAAACCCACTCGCTTAACCCCTCCTGCGTCGGGATATTCAAGGAAGCTCGAGTAGGATCCCGGACGCCGGAGTAGAAGCACATCTTGTGCGAGCGCTCCTGCAGCGGGAACATCCGCCTTGTTGTCCAGGCCATGGTCAGGTCCCTGGATGTCAAGCCGTCCGCCACCAGTTTCGCCAGGCGGGTGAACAGGGTGTTCTGCAGACCCTCATCGACTGCCGGCTTCCGGCTCCAGGATCTGTCCGCCGGACGCGTATTGGCGAAGGCGGGGAGGTTGACCCGGTCGACCTCAGTAGCGTTCTTGACATAGAAGTATGTATTCTGCCACTTCTTGATGGACTCGGGCAGATGGATCTTGGGGAACAGCGGTGTTCTTCGCGCTGATGGAAACTCCGCCGCAGTCCCGCTGCAGCCCAGCGGTCACCTGGGACCGCAAGAAGAAGAACATGCCAAAGAGCTCCATACTGGGCCAGACGCCAAATACGCTACGCACAGCGTGACGAAGCAAGACAACTGCGTGATGCAGTTTGCCCCCAAATGGTGAGGCTGCAGCCCGTAAAAATGCAGAAACTCGTTGAAGAACGAGCTGACGGGGAGCCCCAATCCCCGCTCCACATGCGTGTAAAACATGACAAATTCATCCGGTTTGGGCTGCGGCGAGATCTCTCCAGGGGGAGGGGCGCGAGCCTCCACATCGCCGCTCTTCCCCATGGACCCGTTCCGGTGGAGCTTCAGAAGGAACTTATTGTCGATGGTGGAACCCATCCAGGCACCCGTGCCCGCCATTGAAGATCTGTTGCCCGTGGTGGAGGAAGCGGAAGCGAAAAGTGGCGAGACGGAGAAATCGGCGAGAAGCAAGGGAAGCAAGAACAGGCGATGAAGACGAAGCGGAAGAGAGAAGCGAAAGTTCTGAACCTTCCCCCTCTTTTCCCCTTTAAAAGCGGGGCAGGCGGAACCGCACCGCTCCACGCGCCACGTGGGGCGCGGGCAGGCCGTGCCGTCCGCAAACGATCCCACTAGCAGGCAGTTGCCACAGACGATCCAGCCCGACGAAGACTGAAGCGACGTGCCCCTGACATCGGGCAGAGCGCGACCACCACGACCAAGCGGCGAAACGTGGCTGACGCGTGCCACGACCCACGACTCCCAAGACATCCAGACTACTGGAGACCGGCTACCCCAAGCCGGACGAACCACCTCCGGCCACCGTCACTCTACCCGGCAAACTTCAAGCCGGACGACTTCGACTACAGCGACAAACAAAATATTGAAGCTCGAGAAGTCTACCCGGCAAGCCGGCAAGACTCCACGATCTCGGGGGCTAGTGTCGGGGATATGAACCCCGGATACCCCTAAGAGGACCGTTTCTTCAAGAACTACATGGGCCGGCTACAGCGTGCCGCCTGGAGCCCGCCGGATAAAGCAGGCCGCTTCGCCTACCCGGAGGCGGACGGCCGGCTAGAGCAGCCGGCCTCTACAACCGACCGGTCCGTACTAGTAGGCCCGGATCGTCCAGCCCCTGTCGGGCGTTACAGCTACAGTGTAATGATGAGATAGTACCAGCCGGCTCCAGAGTAGTGATGTCATAGGGGCAATCGTGTAATCTCCTTGTAACCCAAAACCCTAGACGCTGCCTATATAAGGCGTGCATGGGCCTCCTGCGCGAGGCAGGGAACAGAGACAAGCAGGAGGGATAGGAGCAGACCCACGTAGATCATCGTCTACCACCTGCCGGCTTGACATCTCAAGCCGGCACCACCGCCATACAGCTCCAGGAGCGAACCTTGTAGCTCGATTTGTGATCAATCAATAAGAACAAGAAGAGCAGGACGTAGGGGTGTTACCTCCACAAGGAGGGCCCCGAACCTGGGTAATTGACGTGTGTTTGCATGTTGGTTGCCCAATCCCGCGCGAGCATCCGATCGTCGCCTGCCCCATACTCTTTTCCGTCTTTGATGGATATGCCGTGCTACCACCATGACAGCGAGCGTCCTCAACCACCTGCGGATAACATCGACTCCGTCCGTCGCGGGCAACTACGATCGTAGACGACTCCGTCCATCGCGGAAACTGCGATAATGATCGACCCGCCGCGGACATCTTCGACAAGTCGACATCAACCTCTCCACAGCCGGCTACGACATCGTTACTGCCGTGGATGACTTCTTCCTCGACATCCACAACTCGCAGTCTCGGCGTCCACGACTCGACGGGTCGACTGACGAGTCAGGAGGACTCAACATCGCCAACTCGACAACCTACGCATCGTCAACAACTAAGTCACTTTAATATGTAAATTATTCAGTCAATATATATAGCATGCTTCGCCCGCACCCGACGCTCGGGGGCTGCACCCTACAATGCACTCGCATACTTTGTCTTGGCCACACCCGACACTCGGGGGCTGCGCCACATAGTGTACAAAGATTTTTTTCCTTTTAGTCATTGCAGATGTGCTACCCGCCGATTCGACAAAGTCGGACTCGGGGGCTGAACACTCTCACCCCCGTATAGCCAAGCATCGACTCCTTCAACGTTACATCCACTCCGCCGCGTCGACTCCGGTCCGCCGCGTCGAGTCCCTCGCATTAACTCCGCCGCGTCGAGTCCCTCGCATTAACTCCGCCGCGTCGACTCCGGTCCGCCGCGTCGAGTCCCTCGCATCTACTCCGCCACGTTGACTCCGTCCGCCGCGTCGAGTCCCTCAACGGGACCTAATACAACATCGGGTCGGCGGCACCCGATACTCGGGGGCTACTCCCATCGGGAGCGCTGGGCGTGCACCCGACGAGAATTGACTATGCTACACTCGCAAACAGGACTTATCAAAGTCGGGTTCTCTATAACCCGCACCGGACTTATCAAAGTCGGGTTCTCTATAACCCGCACCGGATTTATCAAGGGAAAATTTTGTTTTTGCCCATTTTGCTTTTGCCACTCTAAATTTTGACATTTTGCCTTTGCCCTTTTAAGTGGCAAAACCAAAACAACAAGAGTAGGGGCAAAAGCAAAACCAAATTTCGCAGTTTTCATTTTGGTTTTGCCCCACATAGGGCAAAAATGATGCATTACCAAGAACTGGGAGGGCAATAGCAAAATGTCAAAATTTAGAGTGGCAAAAGCAAAATGGGCAAAAAAAAAAAGTGGCAAAAACAAAATTTTCCCACTTATCAAAGTCGGGCTCTTTATTGCCCGCACCGGGTTTATCAAAGTCGGGTTCTCGATAACCCACACCGAACTTATCAAAGTCGGGCTCTTTATTGCCCGCACCGGATTTATGAAAGTCGGGCTCTCTATAGTCTGCATCAGAATTCTCAAAGTCGGGTTATTTACACCCGCATCGGATTTATTATTATCAAGTTTCTTTGCACCCGCATCGGATTTATTATTATCAAGTTTCTTTGCACCCGCATCAGATTTATTATTATCAAGTTTCTTCCAACCGCGCTGGATTTCATGGAAAGTGATTCGCTCTCAAAACACGATTAGTATGGTCATCACAAGGTCATCAATGTACCCGACGCATCGACTACGCCTACTTGATATGCTGCTCTGAGTCTCTGCCCGATTCTGCGAATCGACCAGACACTCGGGGGCTACTCCCACCATGAGCTCTGGTCGCGCACCTGACACTCGGGGGCTGCGCCATATAAGTCCAGATTTGAGTCCTAGCAGCTAAACGTTGGTCGACTCCGTCCGCCACATCCACTCCGCCGCGTCGACTCCGTCCGCCGCTCGAGTCCGTCACTTCCACTCCGCCGCGTCGACTCTGTCCGCCGCGTCGAGTCCGCCACATCCACTCCGCTGTGTCGACTCCGTCCACCCGTCGATGCACTTTCGACTTGGTGATTCTCCTCCATGTGAACCGATGGACTTTCGACTCTTAGTCTTCGCCCAACTCTTCGACTCGGCCAGAGACTCGGGGGCTACTTCCATCGGTCCCTCCTAGTCGAGTACCTCCTGGGAAGGCTTAAAAACACAATAACCCACATACGGGTCGATGTACGCACTCGACAAGCTGCGTTTCCCAGATTGCCTCCGCGGCAACAGATCTCTGGATGCCACGTCTACGACGTGAAGGTAAGACCCGTAGATCCGCTCTACCGGCCTGGGAGCCACCTCAGACTGCGCCTACTCAGTAAATATCCGTACCCACGGTACGAAGAAAACCCCGACGGACGCGTTGGGTACCACACATACTGCGAGAGTCAAGATTCTGTAAGGCCTCCGCGGCATGAATCTGGCTACACTTGCCTTTCCGGGTTCGAGTCCGGGGACTCGAACTTGAAGTAGCTTAGCATTGTTTTGCCCGAGTGCAGTTAACAGGACCCGATCCGTCGAGTGTTCCTGGCTTGCTAAGCAATATCCCTTGACTACAAACTATCTCAATGGGGCATCGGGTCGATGTACTTCCGACTCGGTGACGCTCCCCTACGTGTTCATTGGGTACACTTACCCGACTCTCCGACTTGGCTGGAGACTCGGGGGCTCAACAACGACATTGCCCCTGAGTTTCTTCCGCAAAACCGACGCTCGGGGGCTCGACTACAACATTACCCCCGACCGTGGCTACGACGTAAAGTCTAGGCGACTACCACGACGCGGACGTGCGGCGCACCGAGTCCTCTACTTCGACTCGGCAACCTTTACTTCGACTCGGCAACCTCTACTACGACTTCAGCAGCTTCTACTACGACTCGCCATCCTCCGCGTGATGAACTGGCACAGACTCCACGTTCCAGGAAGACAATGTTACCGTCGGCCATAAGACACATGAGACCCTCCACGCGATTCTTCAAATCACCCGAAGGCTCGGGGGCTACTGACAGGGATATGGCCTCCGGGTACCCCATGGAGGTATAATGCGGCCCACTATGGAGGTAGCCCAGCTAGGCCCAAGTTGACACGAAGCCCAAGAAGCAATTTACAACAGGCCACGCGAATAAGGATGACACGCAACTAGCAACAGGCCACGCGACACCCGCCACCGGCGGCCACCATGTAAACGCATCTATGATTATAGTGACTTATAGAAGGACGTAGCGATCCTCCACCGAGGGGACGTGAACCTGGGTAAACTCCGCGTTTGCAATCTCGCTCCCGGAATCTCCTATGCCGCCTAATCCACCTCTCGTAAGCTACCCCGTGTAGCATCTGCCGTGATAATCCCATGACACGAGTCCCATAGGGACTCGGCTAACTTGCTGGGCATAGGGTTGGCTGCACCTATTTAAAGGAGGGAAGGGGGTGCAGCAAGACCCCCCAAGGGACAAGCCCTAGCAGCAGCACCCTAAACCCTAGCCGCCGGCCTCCTTGCTCCTCCTCCTCTCCCTCTTGCACGGCTTGGCGAAGCCCTGTCTGTGGGAGATCTCCACCATCAACACCACCACACCATCGTGCGGCTGAGATTCATCTAGCCACTCCCTCCTTGCTTGAGGAGTCTACATCGAGCCGTACGTGTGGATACCGCGGAGGCGCTGCTCGTGCGGTGCTTCATCGGATTGGATCGCAAGGATAATACATCTCCTCGCGACTAGATACGTCTAGTTGCGGGGATCGACTAGCCAACCCCTGCACCGACAAAATGTTTGCTCGATCTTCGAGGGTAAGAGATTGGATCTCCACTTCGCTACTTGCATCTAATAGATTTAGACCGTGGGGGTTTCTTCCGCTTGTTACGTAGGATTTTTTTATTTTCTATGCAACGACCCCTTCATTGTACCCATGTATAAATCTGTTAAGCTAAATATATTTTGCTTGTGAATAACTCTCCTATGAGGTAAACCTATCCCTCTTATGTTTGATATAATCCTTTTGTAGGATTTATTCTTGGACATGCCCCGTAGTTTGTGTTATTAGATGGCTTGTGACTTTTATCTTATGTGGAATTTGAATTATATGAGTGGTGGTGACCAAGTGGCTTTGCAATAATCATATTTGTGGTCCTTATCATTTGGCTGATTTTCTTCCTTGAGATTTAATTCCATCGGAAAAATATTTGAATGTGGGCTTTCTTAGATTGGCACTTGATTAGATTAAAGAGATTGATACTTTGCCTTCTTGATAACTAGCTTAATGTTTCCTCTTGTCCCTTCTCTTGTATGAATCAAATGCTTCTCCTCATCCTTGTTGCCTACTTGACTCCAGATGATCCAACTGATCCAAGTCTGATCAATAAGCCCGTGTTGCCTTTGAATTAAAATTAATCCCTCATTCCATTCATTGGAGGTTAGGGCAAGTTCCTAATATCCATTAGTTAAGTTCCAAAATTAAGTTGCCTCACCCTTGTGGTGAAGGCAAACATTTTATTCAAAAGACACTGTCCTTTTGACCATGTTAACAAGGTAGCTAATCTTGTTACCAAACTACTTCTATATAACACAAAGCCTTTGAATTTCACCCAAGTTTCTTTCATATATAGCTTTGTCTTGCAAGAATAAAATTAAGAAGATTTGAAGATAAGAAGCTAAGATCAGATGAAAAGATCAAGTTTTAGTTTAGGGGTATAAGCTTACTGAAGTCTTTGCATTTTCTTTTTATGGTTGAGGCAAATGTAAAGACAATGTTTTAATGTACTCAACCAATTACATTATTAGCTTTGTTGTAATAACTCATTGAATTGTAATAGGCGTTAACGCAAATTTAATCTAGTATTTATTTATGAATTGTTTGCTTAAATGTATAAGCATGTATAACTTTATTATTCATTTTTAATAAGTGTTCCAATTCAATATCATTTGTATATTCAAACCGGATCCGAATTCCCTCAACAAGTAAAATGCCTAGAGGTCATGTCGAGATTTATCACATTCACCTGAAATGAGCTAAACCCTAATTCATTAAGGTGAATGAACTCTGATCCCTCCAGGTTTTATTTTGCGAAAAATTTATTCGGATTTTCAGATGCATGCATGCAGATGCACAAAATCCTACTTCTATCCTTCGTTGGTTGCTAAATGCTGGGACATTACATTCTTCCCCCCTTAACAAAAACTTCGTCCCGAATTTCGGCTCCTCTCACGTAGAGATAAGTAGAAAGAATTTCTGTAGATATTGATTCACTCAAATTCCTTTCCGACGTTGGTGTAGATATTGTTGATCCCTTGCCCCACATATATACTTCTCTGTATCTTCCCTTGATCCATACTATCCATATGTCAACTTTTATCTAATATTTGTTAAATTCTAATGATCTTACTACTCCTTTATGTTTCTTGAATCATCCAATTCAGACTTCTCGCGTTACCCTGGCTTCATAGCCCTCTGCCGAAGATTTTCTTCTTCAACCTTATACGATCTTCCGATATGTTTGTTGGTTCACTTCCTTATAAGCCCAAGACTAGAAAGACTTTATTTCAGATGGTAAACTAATTGTCTTCGTTCTAGAACCTCTGAGGTAACTGATGTAACTGATCTTTTCAGTTCTATAGGACATCATCCTTAGTGACTTGACACCTCAGAATGGATTAGACGCAACCATGAATACTCTATCTTACAAATAGTCCTCCTGTCAAGTATTATCCACATATATGATTCACTTTCCCCCTTGAAGTTTCCTTAGTCTTCCTCTGTTTTGGAGTCCGGCTAGGCGAACTTCCTTCCGTCAGCTCTAATCGGTCGAGCTTAATTCAGTCAACTATATTAAGTCGAGCTACGTAACTCTTTGCTCAACTTCTAGTATACCTACCTAATGATCTCACGAATAACCCATGGTATAACCAACATACTGCGAATCCCCAGTGTCGTCCTCCGGTAAAGAGGTACGATTACCAGGTTTCCAACAATTTCTCGAAGAATACATGATATGCCTACCATCTGAGTAGTTGGATCTAAGATGTCAATCCTCTTAATACTACCTCTATCTCTACAGTGACTCCGGATATAATCTCTGACTATGGTACTTTGGCCTCATAAGGGTCTGATACCTTCTTCCAAATTGGTCCGCTTTCTTGGCTTATCGTAAATCCACGACAAACTAATCTCTTCTCCCATGCTTCTCATGTTCTTCTGAACAATGAACTCCGTGTTTACATTTCTCTACAGGGTTTTTATGGCTTCTTTGGAATATCAACGTTCTTTCATTCAGGTACTTCTCTTCCCTAATCTCTTACTGACTTGTACTCATTTGTCGGGTGTCTTTCCCATCCACTCCTTCTTGTCAACGGTTTTGTATTCAACATAACGTTAACTCCTTGTAAGTGTCCACTCTCAAATCAAGAACTTGGGTTTGGCAGTTAGTTTTGCTTCTTCCGTCGTTGGTGGTGTCTATAATAGACGATCAACTTCATATTTATTCATTCAGAACTAAAAATATCCGCATTCTTCCTGTCTCCGTCCTCCTTTATCTTCATCCTTGTAGTACTCTTGGACACATAAGTGCTGATAAACTCCTTCACAAGCTCGATCCCAGTAGTAACACTATCTCCTCATTGTTCCTATACTAACTTCTTCCACCAAGTTCCGACAATATTGACAACACGTATCTGCATTTTATCGCTTCTTCTTCCAATGTCTTTGAATTTCCCTTCAGTCTCTCTCAACCAAGAACCTCCATCCTTGAGTATGACAGCCACGAAAAGACTTTATGACTTGATATGCAAAAACTTCCTAACCTTCCTTCTTGATTATGTCTCGTGATGTAGTTTTTCTTGCATCATCTTTAGTAGATCTTTGTCCAACTTCTTGTAACACTCTTAGTCTAACTTACTTTGTTCCTCCATCATTCCTAATACTAGTGAGATGGGTCTCCAAATCCTAGTATGAAGTGGAATATGGTCCATCCGCATCAGTGGCTTCATTGACTTTTGTCTTCTTTCGACTTCCTTCTCTTCGCGAGCTTCCATTGTTTCCTCAAATCTGATCACTCAGAACGCTCTCATACTAACTTATATACCCTCTAGACCAGTAACATCAAGAAAGAACAAAATGTTGCAACATGCATTTGCACATCAAGTTCAAATTTCATGCCCAGATCTAGTCAATAAAAAATCCAAAAGAACCAATAAAACCCAAATATAATTATATATCACTCATGCACCATTATCCCATAAAATAAGTAGTACTTTGAGTAAAAATATCTCAAGTACCAAGGCTCAGATGCTATGCACTAAAAGTAAGGAATATATTACCTTGTAGACCTATTTCATATAACAACTCTTGCCTCACTGGCTTATGGGGCAGGTTTACCCTTCACTCAAAGTGTGACTTATAAGAGTATTTACCACAATTGACCATTCACAATTGAGTAACTCTGACTTTGTGTCTAAGTATACCTATCTCCTTCTTAGTTCAAAAGGAACTAAGTCTTCTTGGCCTAGAACTTTGTCTTCGTGCCTTGGCGTACTTCCATACATCTTCATATATTCAAGTGTAACCTCACGTTCACTCGTGTAGATACTATTGGTATACATGAATACCATAATACTTTACTTTTGGACAAGTGCACAACTCCATAATCTCCATGAATGGTATATAATTATCCGGCATCCTCTTCGGTCATGAACCATATTAAAGTGGCATACTTACCATAACTTACATGGCTTAGTATATCCAACTCACCATTATCATCATCTTTACTTCTCTTCTTTCTCCATCATCACCTCATGATAGGGATCTACTTCATAGGATGATATTATCAATGATACCACACTGATATCACTGACTTGGATAACTATAGCTATTATAGAGAGCACTCTCTCATCTGGTATACCAGTTTTAGAAAGAAACAAGGTAGATAAGTACTATACCTATAGAAAATTAGGTTAGAATACTCTATATAAGTATGACGTTATTATTCTCAAGTAAATAACCATCATAAGTCATAGAAAGATATAGTTTAGATAAAATAACTTCCTATAGTCTTTACCAACCTACAAGTCTCCTAAAAGGTTTTAAACCTAAGGTCGCTTTGCTCTGATACCAGCTGCGGTGACCCAGCACACCACTGCATGTTGTAGTGCGCAAGTCGTTGACATAATACTCACAGAAGGACTTATCCGTGAATATTACATCCCTCAGAGTGGTACAACAGAAACATAGCAGGTCCAAGGTAACACTATAGGATTACAACAATATTCAATACAAAATCTCGAGAACTTCCTTGATACATAGAGGATAGTCTCGTGCAAATGAAATCCAGAAAAGAGTTAGTTCGTAGCACTAAGCTGAAGATTAACTCTAGTTCTAACTCCTAATCCAATACTGCTGTTGTTACAGCCTTAATCTACTCTATCCGGAGTATCTCTATCCAAGATTTTACTTGTCCTTCCAATAGACGTGGATGCCTCCATTGGCAGAGTGATCACCTCGACATCGTTGTCATTGCTCCTTCGTGGCCATAGTTGTCGTCGTGCTTCGGTTGGTGAAGTAGCGGTTGACTCCTTGATGAAAGTCTCGATGTCGTGATGGTCCACCGTCAACTCCTTTGCTGGCTCCAAAATTCTAAGCAAGGGGTCAAATGGGGAAAGGGTGAGCAACTGATGCATGTAAAATGCATACATGAACTTTGCATTATAATTCTCATATTTCAATCATATTTGCATCATATAAGGGTTATATCATTGTTTTATATTGATTTTGGGGATAATTCACAGTTTCCCCATTTATTTGGAATTAACCCTGCAGACCAGAAAACCCCTTTTTCCATGTTTTTGACTTTCAGGGACCCAAACGACGTCCAAATGACCTAAGATTTTACGGGGCCCAATATTTGGAAGGAAGAAGACGTACGAGCCAAGGATCCGCAAAAAAGGAAGTCTGAGGAGGAAAATAGGTGGGCCCATGCGGCCCCTGTACCAGGCCGCGTGGGGCACTCCCTTTTCCCCCTCGTGGCTCCGATGTCGTCGATCTTCGTCCCCCTGGTTTCATCTTGACCTAAAACCGACTGCATAAATAGTCCCCCGACGTTTTCCAGAAGGAGGCGGCGGCAAACAGAGAAACACCGAAACAGAGATCAGAAGCTGCAGATTGGAGGGGGGAAACTCCGGCGGAGCGCTGCCGGGGTGGTCTCCATCTCCCCCAACGACATCTCCACCGTCTCCAAGATGATGGGGGAGTAGTCTCCCTCGGGGCTGAGGGCTCATGCTGGTAGCTATGTGGTTTATCTCTCTCTTTCATGGTGTGATCTTTATGTGATCATGAGTTTTGTAATCTAGTTGAATCCATAGATGTTACTCTTCATCATCTTATGAATTATGCTACTCAAGTGGTTTTATTGATGTGATTTCCGGAGTCACCTTTTGTCCCATGGTGTGAAGTTGACAGTGTGTGCACCGTGTGTGGCTCTAAGGATAAAGATTACATGAATACTTATCATGAGTTATTATTTGTGGTGGATGTCTCTATGAAATTGTGGTGTTTGTCTAGTACTATTTAGGGCACTCAAGTTGGTAGTGTGGGGTTCCCTAGATGTGGAATGGGACTTTAAGGTGTGCTTTTATAGCCCTACACAGTGGATTGATGTTCTTTATCCAACCAGAAATTAATTCAGAGAAGCATAATGTGGAGGAAATATTTATGTATTCAATTATATTATTATTGTTGAGAGTGTCCACTAGTGAAAGTATGATCCCTAGGACTTATTTCCAAGCACCGTTTACACCTTTGTCTTGTCCTCTTGCATTGAAGAGGATTGGGACACTTTCACGCTCCTGTTTTGTTACATCAAACTTCCATCCATTAACTCGACCACCTTGTTCTATAAACTTGTTTAGTGCATAATCAACTAAAACTTGTGACACTTTAGTTGTAGGGAATAGATAACTTTTCCTTCTTCCTCCTACGGATCGATACCTTACTTTCACATTGAGAGGTGCTACAGTGATCCCCTGCTCTTGGGGGTTATCAAGTACTTTTCTGACGCCGTTGCCGGGGAGCGTTGCGCTTAAGTTTCTATTCTTGTTTGCACTAGATATTTACTTTTAGTTTTGCATTTAGTTTAGTTTTACTTTCAGTTTTGCATTTATCAAAAAACCCAAAAAAAATTAAAAAATGGAAAACTATTCTAAAAATGCCTGGAAAGTTGCTCGATTTAGAGAATCATATGAAGGGAAAAGATTGGGAATGTTCATGGGGGTTCTAGATATAATTGCTAGTAAACTGCTTAATTGTCATAAGGAAGAAACTTGTTGCTCTGAATACCGTAGACACTTTGAATTCCAATGCCCTTACAATAAAGTTGAACCTGTTATTGCAACTTATCATACAGGAAATTATGCTCATTTAGGGATGAAAGAAGTAGAGCAATTCGTTCTTTTCACGGGGGCATATGAATTAAACACCTTCATTGATGAACATGAAACCTGCCCTATAGCTTCTAAATGTAAAGTTGCTATCACTAATCTCCTTAATAAATGCATAGATGAATTTGATGAAAATATCTATGTTGTTGACACAAGGAAGAGATATGCCCAAGGAATATCTAATGTTTTGCAGGAAGTAGATGATGAAAATATAAGCTTGGAAGAGGAAGTATGCGAAGAAGATGACAAAAGCCTAAGCTTGGGGATGCCCATGCAGCCCCAAGAGGAGGACAATGAAGAGCAAGAAGATGATGAACAACTAGAGACTGAAGAGAGGAAACATCCACCTTCACCACCTATAGATGAGGGTAACACTCAAAATTTGGCTGATGATAAACTTTGCTTTTATGATTCTGATGATGCTTTTGAAGAGATAATTAAACCAATGGGAGTTTGTTCGCATAATAGTGATGGCAATGCTATTAGCATGAATTCTTTGAACACCATTATTCCTAATGCTATGGAAAAGTCTAAGCTTGGGGAAGCTAGTTTATATGAAAATGATCTTTTTAGTTCCCCAGCTTTGGAGAAAAAAATTTACCTTGATAATACTTTGTCTCCTATATGTGATAATTCTAAGGATACTTGTGATATTCTAAAACCACCTACTGAAAGTATTCCTTTTAAAATACCTACATAATATATTAAAATGGTTATGGATGAATGTTATGCAGGGGATGGAACAATCCATCCACATGATCACTTGTTGAAATTTACAGAACTTTGTGAGCTGTTTAAGGTTGCAGGTTTATCAAGGGAAGATGTCATGAGGAAATTATTTCCATTTTCACTTAAGGGCAAAGCAAAGAAGTGGTATAGGATGCTGGATGATCTCCCTTCGAATTGGAAACAGCTTGAATCTCTCTTTTACTCTAAGTTTTATCCTCTTCATGAAGTGCATCTAGATAGGTGTTACATTTTCAATTTTTATCCTCATGATAGAGAAAGCATTGCTCAAGCTTGGGGAAGACTGAAAGCATTAATACTCAAATGTCCTAACCATGAGCTTCCTAAGGAAATAATTATTACTAATTTTTATGCAAGGCTTTCAAGTCATTATAAGGATCATCTGGATGCTTGTTCAGGAGGTTCTTTCACAAGCAAGAAGGTTGAAGCTTAATGGGATATTCTTGAAACAATTCAACGCAATACTGAAGATTGGGATAACTACAAAGGTAAAGAATCAGGTATACACTATAAGTATGATTGCATTGAGTCTTTCAGTAAAACTACTAGTTTCCATGAGCTCAGTGCTAAATTTGGTCTTGATTCTCAAATTATTGTTGATTGCTGTAAAACTTTTGCTTCTCATATTTATATTCCTAAAGAGAATTGGGACATGTATCATGAACCTTCTAAAGACACTTGCTTGGAAACCGAAACTGTTATTGATGATTGCAATAAACATGTTCAAATTTCTGAAAGTACTATTTCCTAGAAGCATGTTAATTATTGTGGAGCACTTAGACCTTGTGAAAAGAATAGAATTGAAGAGGAATATGGTACAGAGCTCTAAGTGATCTTGCTAAAAAGGTTTGTGACACCTATCCTTTTATTTGCGAACTTTGCTATAAAGAGGGTCATTTCAAATTCCAATGCTCAGATTCTAATATAAGTACCGCGAGAGACTTTTGTGATAACATGATCACTCCTAATCAGCATGATGAACTTACATTATTTTTGGGGTGTGAAGAGTTATCAAGAAAAACTTCTTCGTTAGATATGAGTGCTTTTGATATGAATAGCGTGTTGCATGGATGTTATCTCTATTGTGTTAATAATTGCCATGACAACACTTACATTCAAAATATTATAAAAGATGGAATGGCTTTACCAAAATATGAAAGGACTAATGTTTGTCTTACTCTTATTAATGAAAAGGAGGAATCCCTTTCTTCTATTGTTTCTAACAATAAACCAGGGTATGTGGAGAAGCCTCCTTTCAAGCCTCTCCCTCCTGAGAAGGGAAAGAAGAAGAAGAGGAGGAGTAAAAGGATAGAGGAAACGGTATCTTCCCCTAAGCATGTTGCTCCTATTATAGTTGTTGCTAATGAGTCTGATTTCGATGATGATCCTATGCCTGTTACTTATAGTAGTGATCATGATTGGGAAAAGCATAGTACTTTTGATATTGAAAATCTCTTTGGTACTAATCCTGAAAATGATGATGCTAATAATTACAATCATCCTCATGAAACTTGTCATAGTTTTGGAAGGATTACCCAAAACCATCCAATTAATATACAACTTGTCTATCATGTTCGAGTTCTTTACAATGATGCTACTCCCATTGCTATTAATAAGAAGAACTTTGCTTATGTGGAAAATATTGATACTTTTATACATATGGATCATGATAAGAATGTTTCATGTGATAGCTATATTGTTGAGTTTATCAATGATGCCACTGAAAGCTTTTATGAGAGAGGGAGACATGATTTCATTTATCTCAAAAATATTAAGTCTTCTCTCTTTTTGTTGAAAATTTTGAAGTCGCACTCGCTTTGCCTTCCTATGCTAGTCACTTTGTGCTTTATTGATTTACTTTCTTACAAGATCCCAATGTATAGGAAGTGGGGTAGACTTAAATGTGTTTCATATTTTTCTCTTGATCCTCTCTTTTGCATTTCAATTCTTATTCCTATGTGAGCATCATTAAAACTATTATGTCTAGCTAAAAGACTATAAAGAAAGCGCTTTACGGGAGGCAACCCGGTTGTTTTTATTTTATTTGTGTCCTCTTGCTGTAACAAGAGATTGTTTTCTTAGCTTAGTTTCTGGAATTTTTAATAAAGTACCAAGTTTACCCATTTTGGTTTGAAAAAGTTGCTATTTCTATTCGGAGATTTTATTCCTGCACGGAGTCTGTGCACAGTTTGATTTTTCATTCTTATTCTGTAATTCCTAATGAGCTGAGATTTTTACTGTAACTGAAACTTTTCATCCTCTGTATGCCTGAATTTTTTTAGAATTTTTAGACGAGTTTAAGTAGGACAGAAAAATACGTTTTACTGCTGCTGTTTTTCTGGACAGATTCTGTCACGTATTGTTCTTGTTTTGAACTTTTAAGTTGAATATTTTTGATCCAATTGAGTTTATGAGTAGGCATACAACATTATACACTTTCTAGACATTCATATGTATTTTAGTCCATGGATTATATGCAGCAAGAAACCTATTTATTTATCTCTACTAATGTCACCCCACAAAAAAGAAACGGGAGAAACAGTGTTTTGAAGTTTTTTCACAGAGATTGGAGGAGATGCACCATGAGTTATCCAAGGATGGTGAAAACCATAAGCTTGGGTATGTGGAGAACATCCCCACTGAACCAACACACTCTCAGTTTGCACACGTCTAACTTCTGTTTTTCTATCATGCACTTTATCGCATAAACTTGGAGCGTCTTTTATTTGTTTGTTATGTTAGTCTAGATTTTTATTTTGTGAGACCACCACACTTTCATTTATATATGAGAAAGATACTGGAAATATGGGTTGAAATATCTTGCATGCCTTTATTGTATTGGGAAAAGGGATGTCTAAGTTGATTTTTAATGACACATATAGTTGCATGATTCATGAGCTTCTTTATGAGTAATAATTTGCAAATGCTTTATCATGAGCTATCTTTTATTCATGTTTTGATGTTGTACGTTATTTCACCTTGTTTGACATGAATTAGTTAGTTCTATGGACACTCATGCATGCATCTAGATGGTCATCTTTCTCCCTTTTGCTAGCCCAAAAATTCCAACAAGTAAAAACTTGTTTCCAACACCTTCAACCAAAGTTTTTCCAGTGAGTCCACCATATCTACCTATTAGCTTTATGCTATTCCAAGTATGTTTATCATGTTATTTGTGTTATCTATACCTCTAAATGAAAATGATTATGTTATTTATTGTAATGGGAAAAGTTGGTTAAAAAGCTCTCGCGAACTTGATGCACACTTTACTTTTATAGCATTTAATAAACATGAACTATTGTGATTAATATTATGATGATAGTGGCTTGATAAATGTTTAAGGTTGGGAGTTAGCCCATATGTGCTATCACATGTAAAGCTTTCAACATGTTCCATCATTTATTTAGTTGATATCATGTACTTTTGTTTATGGATGCCTATCATGGTGAAATAATGTGGAAATAGAGTAAGTTTAAATGAGTTTGTATAAATGGTTAGAGAGAAACCTGGGCCACTAATCTAAGCCATGCATCATTCATGGTGGAAATTTACTTACATGCTATTTTGAACTTTCTGTGATACACCCCACAATAAAAAGCTATATCAAGTGGTAAATAAAGAGGGTGTTGAGGTTGTTCATTGTGTTTGTTTGTCTTGTTGTTTTGATGTGGGCTTGATCCATATCATGGGACAAGAGGTACCCCAGTTGAGCCTCTTGATAATACCATTATTACTTACAATGATAGATAACTTAAACTTGCTTGGTTTCCCAAGTTGAGTAATCATGGTGTAGGTATTTGTATTCAAGGGGCATGCGACATCTAACCTTTACTTTATCAAGGCCACTACTCATATTTGCTTTCACATTAAACTTTAATCATTCAAGATGCTATGATAGGGGAATGAGAGCTTGACACCAAGTATTACCATTGCAATCAACAACTTAAGTAGAATAGTTTGGAGGATAGATGAAACTTATGCATGTTTTACCTCTACTCATTTATATATCTTTTCCAAAGTGTCCACCTTTTATATTCAGATTTTCATCTTCACTCTATGACCTATGTAGGATGTTCTTACTTATCATATTGCATACATGTGGTTCATATTACTATCTTTTATGTTACACTTTGTGAACTATCATTGAACATCCTTGCTTTGAATACTTGATATCACTTTATAAACTGTTTGCATATTGCTACTTCATTGAATAATGAATCATTTGACTCTATGTAGTAATAATAATCATCTTTGATATCTACTGATAGAATTAAAATGCAAAGTCCATGTTAGTTCAAGTGGTTAAGCTTGGGGATGTTGATGCATGTAAAATGCATACATGAACTTTGCATTATAATTCTCATATTTCGATCATATTTGCATCATATAAGGGTTATATCATTGTTTTATATTGTAGCGGACCTGCACTTAAAAATAGGCAAGATCCCTGTGTATAGTGCAAACCCCTGGATCGATTCATTTGCACACACAGTTTACGATGAAATATCACAACATTGTATCAATTTATTACACGATTGAATCCAGAGTCAAAATAAACCATTACAACTTTGCATAGCTCGAAGCTAGCATAAAACAGAAATAACAGCGGAAGACTAAATATTATTGCATGGAGTCCCAATCTTAATGTAGCCACAGGCGAAACATGTTGGTTGCAGACTCGAAACCATTAACGAAACCTCACTCTTCGTCAGAACAACCTGATAAAAAGATATTCAACAAGGTGGGTCAGAACCATATAAAATGGAACTGGCAAGTGACACTTTGTGGACTCATATTGGAACAACTCTAGTAACCTGTATGCATATTTGGCTTGGTGGAGTTTGAAGGCTATTTTGCATAAAGCCAATTTTTCCCTATCTCTTTTCAAAACAACTTTTCATCTATACGAGACAAGTATGGTATGACAACCATTGTCTCAACTACCCTTGTTCACCCATCAAGTTTTAACTTAGAGAAATTAGAATGATGAGATCCTCCGTTGACGTCCTTGTTCAGCTGCTCAGAATTGTCCGTAACCGGGGACACGGCTATGATCATAGTTTGATACTCTGCAGAGGTTGTGCACTTTCACCATAAGACCTCATCAACCCATTCTGACCTTGACCCTTCTTGAAGTGAAAAGGAAAGGAGGAGATGAAGACGAGACCTTTCCGAAGTGTTTTCCCGACCACTGCCGTCCTGACGCGCTCCACCTACAAACCTCTACCACCACCTGTCAGGCCGGGCCGGTTCCACACTACATACTTAGTCAAGCCAGAGCCCATATGACTTATGGCTGCACGGTAAGCTAACTAAACTTGGAGTAACATCGGTCTCTTTGTCCCTGGGTGGCCATCCACAAGTGCACATACTCAGGTAAAACCATAGACATGGCCCCGAGTAGCCACTCAACTTTAAACCTCCATCCACATACCACATCCACCCAGGAGTTTCTTTAACTTGGTAGAATATTACTTTTTCACAAAACAACGTTTAGCATAGCATTTCCATAATTCTACCAAGTTATAATAGGATTCTAGACCAACTAGTATAGGAGTACTATTCTAAACAGTTTTAGCATAGCAATACTAATAAACCTATCATGCAATTTTCTAAGTAAAAACTACAATGTGCATATATCAAATTAATAGGACAAAGATATGCAAGTGTGCCACTTGCCTTGGCAACAAGAGTGACAGGAGCAGCAACCACCAAAGTCTTCGCGACTCTCCGAATAATCTAACAAAATTGCAAACACCAAAATAAACATACAAACAAAATAACAATACAATAAAATATGCAATGTATGAAATGCAATTAAAATCACAAGAAAAATATTACACTAAGTTTTCTGGTTTGTGAAAATATGCATGAAGTCAAAATGCATTTAAAACAATTTTTACTTTAACAACAATACAAAACAAATCCCAAAAAGGGCATAAACACTAATTTAAAACTATTGTTAAACAAAATATTTACAGAAAAATATGGGAGTGGTCTTACTGGACAGAGGACTTCAAAACTAAACTAACCCAATTGGATTCACTCAAAAAGCTATTTTTAAACTAAAGTTATGCCAAATTTACTCAAATATCACATTTGAAATTTGAATAAATTTAAACATGTCAAAACAGAAAACTAAAACGCCAGAAAGATTCTACAGGTTCTAAGGATTTCAAATATATAAAAATATTTGAATTTGGCCAAACCACTAAAAAGTTATGATAAAACTAAGATGCAGGGGTTTTTCTGCAAAACTGCTAAATAACTCTAATTCGGGAAAATCCCAGAAAATCCTCTGCTGACTGGGCGCTGACTGGCTGCTGACGATGCGCTGACTGGACGCTGACGTGGCCTCCTCTGATTCGTCGGTACCGGTTCGGTTAATGAATTAAAACGTGACCACAGGATCAAGATCTAATGGCCGATAGCGAATGGCCGGGATCGGGCGGCGCGGCCGGCCGGAACCCTAGCCCGCGCGATGGCCGATGGCGGCGACGCGCGTTCCGGCTCATCTATAGGGAGGGGCAAGGGGAAA
The DNA here is from genome assembly GCA_012064385.1 of Puccinellia tenuiflora. Classification (NCBI taxonomy): domain Eukaryota; kingdom Viridiplantae; phylum Streptophyta; class Magnoliopsida; order Poales; family Poaceae; genus Puccinellia; species Puccinellia tenuiflora. The sequence goes on along the minus strand of QRDG01001550.1, from coordinate 833,716 downwards.
AGCTCACCACGGCGTTCAGGAGGTCGAGGCGGGCACGGTGGCGTGAGAGGTGGCGGCTTCGAGCTCCGGGTCGGCGGGGATTCCTCGCCGGAGTTGGAGGAGGCGGCGGCCCGATGCGGTCGCGGATGAATCCGTCGATCTGGGGTACGAGGAGGTGCAAAACCTTGTCAAAACGGTGCGCAAGGAAGAAATAAAGGATGGGGGAGAGGAGAAATGGCGCGGGGACGCCGGACTTCACCGGAAATGGAGCTCGTCGGCGGCGGCAAGTGGCGGGACGGCGAGCTCGAATCCGAGCAGCCTGGGGGCTCTCGGGTTGTGGTTCTTGGGGCAAAAGAGAGAGGAGGAGTTGGGGATTAAGAGGGGCGTAGTGGGAGGGGAGGGGTGCGGCTCGGTGGACGGATTGAAGAGGGGGAGATGGTGCGGCCGTTTCGGCCATTGATGGCCTCCACTGGAGAGGAAGAGACGATGACGTCAGCATGACGTCATTTTTATTTTTTTTGATTTATTGCTTTTCTGAAAATGCTAATAACTTTTAAAATAAAAGCCCAAAAATTATGAAATAAATTTGTAAAATTTTGTAATAAAAAAATCTACCATAATAACATTTTTGTAAAATATTTTGAACAATTTTTATTTACAAGAATGCCACTGACACTAAAAGGACCTTTTTGGGCATTTTACTTATAAGGAAAAATATAAATAAAATATTTCTTGTTTTTAGAGAAACAAATAAACAATCAAAAATGCACAAATGCAACAATGATGCCATGCCATGTATGATTTTGGATTTTCAAATCAAAATATTTATAGTTTTCAAAAAGTTTTTGATTTTTCTGATTTTTCAAAAATTTGAAAATCTTGGGATGTTACATATATTGATTTTAGGGATAATTCACAGTTTCCCCATTTATTTGGAATTAACCCTACAGACCAGAATACCCCTTTTTCCATGTTTTTGACTTTCAGGGACCCAAACGACGTCCAAATGACCTAAGATTTTATGGGGCCCAATATTTGGAAGGAAGAAGACGTACGAGCCAAGGATCCGCAAAAAAGGAAGTCCGAGGAGGAAAATAGGTGGGCCCACGCGGCCCCTGTACCAGGCCGCGTGGGGCACTCCCTTTTCCCCCTCGTGGCTCCGATGTCGTCGATCTTCGTCCCCCTGGTTTCGTCTTGACCTAAAACCGACTGCATAAATAGTCCCCCGACGTTTTCCAGAAGGAGGCGGCCGCAAACAGAGAAACACCGAAACGGAGATCAGAAGCTGCAGATTGGAGGGGGGAACCTCCGGCGGAGCGCTGCTGGGGTGGTCTCCATCTCCCCCAACGACATCTCCACCATCTCCATGATGAAGGGGGAGTAGTCTCCCTCGGGGCTGAGGGCTCATGCCGGTAGCTATGTGGTTTATCTCTCTCTCTCTCATGGTGTGATCTTTATGTGATCATGAGTTTTGTAATCTAGTTGAATCCATAGATGTTACTCTTCATCATCTTATGAATTATGCTACTCAAGTGGTTTTATTGATGTGATTTCCGGAGTCACCTTTTGTCCCATGGTGTGAAGTTGACAGTGTGTGCACCGTGTGTGGCTCTTAGGATAAAGATTACATGAATACTTATCATGAGTTATTATTTGTGGTGGATGTCTCTATGAAATTGTGGTGTTTGTCTAGTACTATTTAGGGCACTCAAGTTGGCAGTGTGGGGTTCCCTAGATGTGGAATGCGACTTTAAGGTGTGCTTTTATAGCCCTACACAGTGGATTGGTGTTCTTTATCCAACCAGAAATTAATTCAGAGTAGCATAATGAGGAGGAAATATTTATGTATTCAATTATATTATTATTGTTGAGAGTGTCCACTAGTGAAAGTATGATCCCTAGGCCTTATTTCCAAGCACCGTTTACACCTTTGTCTTGTCCTCTTGCATTGAAGAGGATTGGGACACTTTCACCTTGTTCTATAAACTTGTTTAGTGCATAATCAACTAAAACTTATGACACTTTAGTTGTAGGGACTAGATAACTTTTCCTTCTTGCTCCTGCGGATCGATACCTTACTTCCACATTGAGAGGTGCTAAAGTGATCCCCAGCTCTTGGGGGTTATCAGTAACCAGCATTACCCAACAAGTTCATTATGTACGGTGGGAAGTTTGATGCACTAACTACCGCTTTGGACTCAAAAGAGTCACAAGCTAATGCAAGGTTTTTACAAACATTTCTTCAAGAGGTTGCTTTTATTCTGAAAACTATGCCCGTCATCCTTCACAGGGGCTAGAACTTCATGGAGTTCCTTTCCTGCAGCGTTCGCAGCTCCTTCCCGGAACAGGGAGTAACATGTTACAATTCTTTACACTTTGCAGAGGTGCGTTACTTTTCCCATAAGAGATCAAGACCTTCTTGCACAACCAGGCGTACTTTCCTGTCCACACTCTCTTTGGTGTGGGGCCTGGGTTTTGATCCAAGCCATTCAATGTGCTTCTCCACCACCCCGCATGCCCACCCAATTCATGCATAGCAGAATCACCCCTGATATTCAACCCCGCAAGGAAGAAATATCTAGGCATCCTCTTGCAGACCATCCTAGACACCAGGAACCGTGGGAATTAAGGGATCCCACCCATGTGCATGTAGTCCCACAAGATCTACAGCGTATGGCACTGGCTGCCCGTTGACATGCGAACGGAAGAAGGTCACAGATGACATTTCCCGTCCCATTCCAAGCCTTATGGTTAACGCGTCTTTACGGCGCAAAAATTCTGACGGCATTGGTTATTAAGTCCTAGGTAATACTTTCCCAATGCAAATGGAACCTCCGGACCTATTCATCTTACCATGGTTCCATTTGCTAACCACCAAAAGATAACACCCCGCAGGTGAATATCCAAATATTCATGTTATTATAAAAATAGGATTTATGCTTCCTTTTAGGTATATGTGATAATACGATAGTATTTTGAAAATAGTTTCTTTAACACATATTTCAATAGGTATGTGCAAGTGATGAACTTGCTTGTGGCAGAGATGGCAGTTCATGCCCTTCGGGGTTCTAGGGTTGCGTCAGAACCCAAGGATCTGAAAATAGCAATGTAGTCCGGGTAAAGACTACTGGAAACACTTGCAAGATGCTATTATGCATAAATATGAGATGCATCATGAATAACTCACAAGTATGGCTTCGTATTGCTGAATACTTTGTTAACTGAAGTGCTTTGGTTTAAAGGATTAATTGGATTCATAATTTACTGAGTTGGTAATTATTTTGAATTGTTATACCATTCAAACTTAAGTTTTTGCTATGATTATAGAAGTAATGATCTACGTGATTAAAAAACAACTTACCAATGCTTATTTGAGAGTTGTATTTATGGGGACTCATAATATTATAGAGAAGCTCCACGTGTTTTTGTTTTGAATTTTAGAAATACCCTAGTCACATTTAAAAATAGAGATATGTTTTAGTCATTTAAATGTATTCTATATTAGATGCAACCAAGTTCTTTTGTTCAAAAGCATACATGCCATGAACATGAACAACTATTAATCATTTATTACAGAGTTAGGATGTCAAACTAACTGTGTGTGGTTGTGAGGTGTTATGCTAGCTTTTCTTATGAACTTAATATTCACTATTGAACATATTTTCTTGGATTTGTACCCATGTATAAATCTGTTAAGCTAAATATATTTTGCTTGTGAATAACTCTCCTATGAGGTAAGCCTATCCCTCTTATGTTGATATAATCCTTTTGTAGGATTTATTATTGGACATGCCCAGTAGTTTGTGTTATTAGATGGCTTGTGACTTTTATCTTATGTGGTTGAATTATATGAGTGGTGGTGACCAAGTGGCTTTGCAATAATCATATTTGTGGTCCTTATCATTTGGATGATTTTCTTCCTTGAGATTTAATTCCATTGGAGAAATATTTGAATGTGGGCTTTCTTAGATAGGCACTTGATTAGATTAAAGAGATTGATAATTTGCCTTCTTGCTAACTGGCTTAATGTTGCCTCTTGTCCCTTCTCTTGTATGAATCAAATACTTCTCCTCATCCTTGTTGCCTACTTGACTCCAGATGATCCAAGTGATCCAAGTCTGATCAATAATCCCTTGTTGCCTTTGAATTAAAATTAATCCCTCATTCCATCAATTGGAGGTTAGGGCAAGTTCCTAATATCCATTAGTTAAGTTCCAAAATTAAGTTGCCTCACCCTTGTGGTGAAGGAAAACATTTTATTCAAAAGACACTCTCCTTTTGACCATGTTTATTTCTATTTGAAATTCAATTGCTTTTGTGCATACAAAGGAAATCTGTTAACAAGGTAGCTAATCTTGTTGCCAAACTACCTTTATATAACACAAAGCCTTTGAATTTCACCCAAGTTCCTTTCATATATAGCTTTGTCTTGCAAGAATAAAATTAAGAAGATTTGAAGATAAGAAGCTAAGATCAGATGAAAAGATCAAGTTTTAGTTTAGGGGTATAAGCTTACTGAAGTCTTTGCATTTTCTTTTTATGGTTGAGGCAAATGTAACGACAATCTTTTAATGTACTCAACCAATTACATTATTAGCTTTGTTGTAATAACTCATTGAATTGTAATAGGCGTTAACGCAAATTTAATCTAGTATTTATTTATGAATTGTTTGCTTAAATGTATAAGCATGTATAACTTTATTATTCATTTTTAATAAGTGTTCCAATTCAATATCATTTGTATATTCAAATTGGATCCGAATTCCCTCAACAAGTAAAATGCCTAGAGGTCATGTCGAGATTTATCACATTCACCTGAAATGAGCTAAACCCTAATTCATTAAGGTGAATGAACTCTGATCCCTCCAGGTTTTATTTTGCGAAAAATTTATTCGGATTTTCAGATGCATGCATGCAGATGCACAAAATCCTACTTCTACCCTTCGTTGGTTGCTAAATGCTGGTACATTACATCATCCCACGAGATGGCTCATGTGGAAACCATAAACCACCTCCACCTTCACCTCCCCTACCCATTGTCGTTGCCCTCTCACGTCTTCATCCCGCATGTTGAAGCTCCGGTTCGGGCGCACATCATAGAGCTCCGGTGGAGGGCAAATAGAAGGTTCGATAAAGTGTGGTTGTGACATGGCCGCGCTTTGTCAAGGAGGCAGGGGCGGCTGGAGGCAGGTATCGCCGAGCAGCTGATAGCCGAGGCCGTCATGGCGGATCTCCTATGATCATAGCGACAGGGAGAAGAAGTTGCTTCCTGGGCTACATAAGGCACTGGCGACGCGCCAGCGGTGCCATTGTCATCAGTAGTGCCTATCTGGCCTACGACGCGTCGTCATCTATGTGGCGTGTTCCAGATGGTGGCACGACTTGGGATTTTGGTAGGTTAGTCTTAGTCTAGAAGGCAAGGTCTTCGACGTGCCGGTCCACCTTCGAGGAGGATGTCGGTGGTCGGTCGGTGCATAGATTGGAGGTTTTGTGAGGCAGATCCGGAAAAATTTCGTGCCTTCACCTTGTGGCCAGAGCCGGTGATGGTGATGTCTTATGTGATGTCTCCTTCCTAGAGGCATTACCAAGGTAAAGCTCCTCCATTTCCTTCCACCATCTTCAAGGGGAACCCTATACATATGGATCAGGTTATGGTGGTGATTCTTGTAGTTGTGCATCGGTCGGAGGGGCTAGTGGATGGAAACAATGGTGGTGCAGTGACGCAGTGTTATGTGAGGCGGCTTGCGCGGAAACGATGAAGCTGATGAGTGATGGTTTGGTCGTGGAAAGACTTTATTAATTGGCTCTTCTTCTAGCGTGTCCAACGGGTATTCATGTTGGGCTTCCCATGCTGCAAAGTCGGAGTTACCTTACGTTGTTCGAGCACTTATAATGACATAGCCGGGCGATCTAGCCATTTGGATCTTCATCAATGCGAGTCTTGCATATCTCCTCTTGCGGAGCTCGTCCTCGCAATAGAAGTTGCAATCACATGTGTGTATGGTCTACTATTCGACATAGGATGACGTGGGATTCACGAGGCTGTTGTGGCGATGGCAATTCTTAGGTGGTCATTCTTCAATAAATTTGGTGTCGTTGGCTCGAGGAGGAGTGATGACGCTGACACCAGTGGGAAACCTCGACGATGGTCTTCGCCCTGATGGTGAGTGTGCAGTTTGTGTTGGTACATAGTTTGGTTGTGTGTGCTCTCGGGTTTGTCGTGTTCCACGATGGCAGGCTAGCGTGTCTATATCGATTATATTCCTGTTTTTTGTTAATTAACTGGTCAAATTTCTTCCTCTTTTTTAAAATAAAATGAGACAATATTGACTAGCTATTTTGTTAAAAAATGATGGAAAATATATCAACATACAAAATCCACTGATTTAGATAAAACTCATAGAGTAAATGGAGTTTTACTTAGATCGTATATACATTACATATGTGCTCTTATAAAACAAAGGACAATCATTGGTAAAAGTCGATCGGGCCGCCTTCTCTATTGTTATAACCACTTATGTGAGTAATTTTGAGAAGTTCAATCATAGTAGTATGGCTATATTCAAACATGTTGGTTGTACACATGCACCCTCTTTGAAACATACGTTTTTCCTATTGCTTGGAATAACGTGTTGCAAAACGGCTATATCAAGGTTGTGTGTTCCATTTTAAGATTTGAAGAAACGGTTTTCTACAGCATTTTCTCTAGTTCATCACATGTTTCTACTACAGTGTTTATCTGCATCACTTGTGTTCTACTCATTGCAGGGGAGCATGCAAGTTTCTCATGGAGGCGCTTGCTCTAAGAGGGTTTACTAGTCAAGAAACTACTAAATGTTATCGAGAGTCAAGCCCCTAATAAACTTATACAACATAACAAATCAACCTATGTAAACAATATATAGAAAATTATGCGGCTTATTATTTACTCAACATGAACAACATAACATGCATGTAACACATGCCAAATGCCACAGAATCTCAAAATCATTACAACATATCATAAGTGTGTATATAACAATAATAATACATGCATGTAACATCAAGAAAAACCTTAGATTGATAATTCCTCAACATCCTTGTCCAAGTCATCGGCCGTGCCGAAGACAAAGTTTGCTAGCTACCCTATTTTTGCGAGATTTGGACGACCCATCCAATACTAGCTTGGTGTAACCTCTAGCTCGGCTGCATCATGAGCTAGCATTTTGAGCTCTGGATGAGGTTGGAGCGTGGGTGCATGGCCACCATGAGCTACAATGATGACGAGGGAAAAAAGAAGAGGTATAGGCAGATGAAGGGGAAAAATAGATATCATGGGAAAAGAAGAGTGTGAGGAGGACAACAATTAGTCTAGAAGATGAAAATGAGTTTATTATGCTGGCTGTATTTATTGGAGAAGTTAAGGACTTGTATCTACGTCTTAGGAAAATGAAAGTTGGCGTCGATCGTCAAGCAAGTTTCTGAGATTTCACTTGGTGTGTGTCACAGTCTTCTCTATATGAGATTATGTGTAGATTGGGATATCATTGTTGTTCAGACATGCCTAGTGTGGTGGCAATTAAATTTTACTAGGTGATTTGATGAAAATTTACAAATGCAAATGTTGAGAATGAAAGACAACATTTTATCTCATCCACTGGGTGTGGATGAGGACCAACTTGTATACAATTTAATAAAAACTGGAAAGTTCGCTACCAAATATTTATATATAGTGTGATGAATAGATCTTTCAAAATATTTGTGGAAGGAAAACCCACCATCTAGAATTCACAATGGGTTATGGTTGATTTGACATAATTCAATAGCGATAAAAAATATTATGTCCATTAGTGGCTGGCAAGGGGATTTAACATGTCATTTATGTGATGAACTGGATACAATCCACCATCTTTTCTGTCTGAGGTGCTACAAAGTATATGTGAGGGTGTGGTTAGTGTTGGAGCTCCCAACATACTTGGGAATTTCCCTCCCTACTTTGTGTGGATAGCCATGTATGATTTATTTAGGTAAACCTACATGTGGTAGGGGTAGCAGAACCGTGTGGCACTGTCGTAGTTAAGAAATAGAGCATGTTTTGATAAGAAATTGATCAAATCTTCTGCTAAGATTGTTTGCTATGCATGTTCCATTATGAACACTAGCCAAGGATGCAACAAGATGGCGAGACGATTCAGCTCGCTGGAGATGAAGCTATCTAGACTACTACCATTTGCATTCACTTGGCGTCATCGTTTAGTAATAAGATGATAGTTCGGGGTGAGTTTTGGGAGAGGCGTTTTGGTGCCTGGGAGCATATGCTCCCGGTATTTTCGAAAAAATTTAAAAAATCAAAAACTTTTCAAAAAATCACGAAACAAATCACGCACGTACATGAGCATGGTGCGCACCATCGTGAAAAATTTAGCACTGAAATGTCATCGTATGCGCCCTGGGTAAAAATGACAAATTTCTGACAGCAAATGAGATCCGAAAATTTGAATTTGCTGTCAGAAATTTGTCTTTTTTCCCCAGGGAGCATACGATGTCATTTCGGTGCGAAATTTGTCACGGTGGTGCGTACCATACTCAGGTACGTGCATGATTTTTTTCGGAATTTTTCGAAAAGTTTTCAAAAAAAATTATGCTCCCGAAAATAACGGGAGCATATGAGCCCGGGCTCCAATATGAATTTCCGGTGAGTTTTGTGCTTTAGTAATGGTAGCTTAAAGTTTAAGCTTTGTGGTTTGATGTGTGTAATGTTCTGAAAACTGATTCGGTTTTGTTCTTGGTTTCTTTTGCTTTGTTTCCTTTGGGGCGGTCTGTAACAAACTATGTTACATTGTCGTTTCATAGTGGAACCCGAAGCACTTGCGCTTCATATGGAAGAAAAACATGGAGTGGGAAAATGAGAAAGGAGCGGGCATGAAGGCTCTCGGAAACACAATATGTTGGAGTAAGGAGAATCATTTCCTTAAATAAAACATGTTTGTAGGATCAGGGATCTAAACAAGTGCTTGCCAGTTACCACTAACCAAAACAAATTTTCGAGTAACTTCTAAACTAGATTTTTTTTTATAGATGTTGCTAATATGACTGAGCCAAATTTAAAAATCCCAAATTGTTATGGGATAAAGATTGATATCTAAGAGTAAAATATTCAGCTGCGCAAGAATTTTGCTAGCCGTCCGTTACGAGAAACTTAGAAGAGAAGCTAAACAAAAAGAGTTTGATATCTAGTAAGTCACACCTAGCATTTTGCAATCTAGTGGGATGGAACATCTAAAAACTAGTATTAGATTCCCACCAAATTTACAACGCTCGAACAAGGTGCATCTACCATGTGACAATGTCAAAACAAATTTGATATAGTGCACATAAGGAAACAAATCAAAAGAAAAATGTCACGGATATGTACTATCCGTAGTAGATTTCAATATACAAATCATATCGCATGGTTACCATGATAATTACTCTAAATTCCAAAGTTTAATTTGGACCTGACCGCCTTTTCCAACAGAGATGGCTACGCAAGGTATCTATGATAATCAAAGTGACCGACATGATACAATGTCGGGTCGATTCCAGCAGAAGTACCAACAGAGGACCACATCTTTTAAACCTAGTAGTTCATACAGTTTTGTGGAAGGAAAACCCACCATCTTGAATTCACAATGTGTTATGGTTGATTTGACACAATTCAATAGATATAAAAAATATTATCTCCATTAGAGGTTGGCAAGGGGATTTAACATGTCATTTATGTGATGAACCGGATACAATCCACCATCTTTCCTATCTGACGTGCTACAAAGTATATGTGGGGGTGTAGTTAGTGTTGGAGCTCCCAACATACTTGGGAATTTCCCTCCCTACTTTGTGTGGATAGCCATGTATGATTTATTTAGGTAAACCTACATGTGGTAGGGGTAGCAGAACCGTGTGGCACTGTCGAAGTTAAGAAATAGAGCTTGTTTTGATAAGAACTTGATCAAATCTTCTGCTAAGATTGTTTGCTATGCATGTTCCATTATGAAACACTAGCCAAGGATGCAACAAGATGGCGAGACGATTCAGCTCGCTGGAGATGAAGCTCTCTAGACTACTACCATTTGCATTCACTTGGCGTCATCGTTTAGTAATAAGATGATAGTTCGGGGTGAGTTTTGTGCTTTAGTAATGGTAGCTTAAAGTTTAATCTTTGTGGTTTGATATGTGTAATGTTCTGAAAACTGATTCGGTTTTGTTCTTGGTTTCTTTTGCTTTGTTGCCTTCGGGGTTGTTTGTAACAAACTATGTTACATTGTCGTTTCATAGTGGAACCCGAAGCACCTGTGCTTCATATGGAAGAAAAACATGGAGTGGAAAATGAGAAAGGAGTGGGCATGAAGGCACTCGGAAACACAATATGTTGGAGCAAGGAGAACCATTTCCTTAAATAAAACATGTTTGTAGGATCAGGGATCTAAACAAGTGCTTGCTAGTTACCACTAACCAAAACAAATTTTCGAGTAACTTCTAAACTAGATTTTTTTATAGATGTTGCTAATATGACTAAGACAAATTTAAAAATCTGAAATTGTTATGAGATAAAGATTGATATCTAAGAGTAAAATATTCAGCTGCGCGAGAATTTTGCTAGCCGTCCGTTACGAGAAACTAGAAGAGAAGCTAAACAAAAAGAGTTTGATAACTAGTAAGTCACACCTAGCATTTTGCAATCTAGTGGGATGGCACATCTAAAAACTAGTATTAGATTCCCACTGAATTTACAATCGCTCGAACAAGTTGCATCTACCATGTGACCATGTCAAAACAAATTTGATGTAGTACACATAAGGAAACAAATCAAAACAAAAATGTCACAGATATGTACTATCCGTAGTAGATTTCAGTATACAAATCATATCGCATGCTTACCATGTATAAGTACTCTGAATTGCAGAGTTTAATTTGGGCCCGACCTCCTTTTCCAACAGAGACGGCTACGCAAGGTGTCCGCGATAATCAAAGTGACGGACATGAAACAATCTCGGGTTGATACCAGCAGAAGTACGAACAGAGGACCACATGTTTTTTTGACGAAACCTCGTCAGAGGGCGGGGAGTCCCCGCATTGCATTATAGAAGAACAAAATTGATCCAGTTTAGAAAGAGAAACCGGACCCAAACCCCAAACAATGCACGGTTAATTTACGGGAACCGGCAAAAACCCCTCACACTCATGTTTAACCCTAGCACTTCGTACAGTTTTTTTGTGTGTATAGAATCAGCACCTTTTTTCTGGAATCATTGCTGTATTTTTTTCTTTTGTGGAGAAAGAGGAATGATTACTTGAGGTAGTGGATTGAGTTTAGCTATTTGATCCATATCTCTGTCCATCCATGCCTGCTGATTAGAAATAATTTTAGCTTATGTCGGGCGACATCACATGCAAAAATGGGTACCAATTGCTACACCCCAAAACTCCATGGGCCATGGCTACAGCTTACGCCGGTACGTGTGCGACATTGTTGACCTTCAGACCATGCATCTGGGATCCAGCGCCTAGCTCGATCTCTACGCACTCCAAAGCATTGACTTTTTCTTGTCGTGATCCATGCATAGGTCGGACTCAGCATACATGCATACATAAGCGACGCCGTAGGGCCGAAGGAAAACAAACCGGAAAAGCTTCCTTCATGCAGACGCGTTGTACATACATCACCCCTCTACGGAGCTCCAAAACAGAACTCCTCCGGGGTCAACAACGAAATACAGTGTACACCCACGCCGCCTCCAAAAAAAAATCTATGAACATCAGTGGGGAAAAAATGGACGTCAAGAGGACTTTTTTTTTAAGATTTAAAATAGAAATCAAAATTCGCGAGGTGAGGATGTACATGACCACACCCTCCCACCATATCTCACAATTATCTTACATATATATCTACATATCTATCGTTGATCTTCCACTTGCTCCTCCTCAATCAATCACGCACACATACGCAATGAGGACGACGACGTTAATCAATAATCATTGCATTAGATAAGTCTTGTAAGTGCTCGCTACATGTACCTACCACTAGCGGAAAGGAAGTGCCTTGCAAACGCTGGAATCTTCAGCACCAGTTCCTTTCACACACCTGCCTTTCTTTTCCCTGTTCAACAAACAAAGTCTTCTGTTCCACGTGTAAGGACAGAATTGAGATGAACAGATAGGCAAAAATCGCTGTTTCTTTTCCAGTAATCTTGTTATTTCTGTGCTGCAACCGTTCCCACTTGGCGAGAGTTTGTCGACGCTTTATCAAGTCAATGGTTCTCGAGTTCCGCCCCCGGCGTTATGCAAATATCAAGCAACGTTTACCCTGCGGTCAGGTTGCGCACAGTTAGTTATGGTTTGGTTTCTTGACCATTTTACAGTCGTATCATTGAATCAGAAGATATACCTAAACATTTGTGAATTACATGGGCATGGTGCAGTATTCCACACCTACTTCAAAGTTTGGTGACGGTCTGAAAAAAATAGGATAACAACTAATGTATTGTATAGGAAAGTTGGACTTTTGCGTGGAACTGGAGCAGCCGAAGCAAGAGGTCAAACCTGTGAAACGGGCCACAGAAGCATTTTCTTTTCCCTCTGTGGATTGAAAATACGTAGTGGCAAACGTGTAAAAAGAGCTGATTAGGATGTGCCTACGGCATCTAACCTTTGCCATCTTCTTCGAGGGAGGCTCGACCAAGAAAGAAGAGCCAAAGAGAAACAGCAAGCAGCTTCTTCCTCCCCACATGCTGCCTTGCAGAACGAACCGATGGTTCCCTAGGCGACCAGAATCCAAGTAGATCATCCCTGCAGTAGAGGCGAGTTTCAGGAGAGAGAGAGCCATGCAGCCACTCGATTGGTCACACTCTAGTACCAGATACACCAGATCATCCGTGCCGTTCTTTGGCCTTGCTGTTGCCGTTCTGCTCTCCTTGGCCTCTCCGGCAAGCTCCTGCACGGAGCAGGAGAGACGCTCCCTCGTTGACTTCCTGGGCGGGCTCACGCCAGGCGGCAACGGTGGCCTCAACGTGTCATGGGCGAATGGCACAGACTGCTGCCAATGGGAAGGGGTCGTCTGCGGCAGCAACAAGACGGTCACAGACGTCTTGCTGGCTTCCAGAGGTCTCAAAGGGGTCATCTCGCCGTCCCTCGGCAACCTTACTGGCCTGCTGCGCGTCAACCTGTCCCATAATTCACTCGGAGGCAGTCTACCAACGGAGTTGGTGTTCTCCAGAAGCATTCTCGTCCTCGACGTCAGCTTCAACCGCCTCGACGGTCATCTGCAAGAGCTTCAATCCTCAGATCCTGGCCTTTCACTCCAGGTGCTGAATATCTCAAGCAACTTGTTTGCAGGAGAGTTTCCATCCATGGCATGGGAGGCGATGAAGAATCTGGTTGCCCTTAATGCGAGCAACAACAGCTTTACAGGACAAATACCATCTTCTATCTGCATCCACGCCCAGAAGTTTGCCGTGCTTGTCCTATGTTACAACCGATTCAGCGGCAATGTTTCCCCAGAACTTGGCAGCTGCTCCATGCTGAAAGTGCTCAAGGCTGGCCACAACGACCTTAGTGGAACTCTCCCTGACGAACTCTTCAATGCTACCTCGTTGGAGGAACTCTCTCTACCCAACAACGCATTGCAAGGAGTTCTTGATGGTTCCCTCATAGTCAAGTTAAGCAGTCTGGCTATCCTTAATCTTGGATCGACTGGGCTCAGTGGCAAGATTCCAGATTCTATAGGCCAGTTAAGAAAATTGGATGAACTCTGCTTGGACAACAACAATATGACTGGTGAGCTGCCATCAGCACTAGGTAACTGCGCAAATCTCAAATATATTACCGTCAGAAACAACAGCTTTACCGGGGATCTTGGCAAAGTAAACTTCACCAAGTTGGATCTGAGGATAGCTGATTTTTCAATGAACCTCTTCACTGGTACAATTCCTGAAAGTATCTACTCATGCAGCAACCTAGTTGCACTGCGCCTGGCTTACAATAAATTTCATGGCCAGTTCTCACCAAGCATTGGCAATCTCAGGTCCCTATCCTTCTTCTCGATTACCAATAACTCTTTTACAAATATCACAAATGCACTTCAGGTGCTCAAGAACTGCAACAATCTCAAGGCCCTGCTTATAGGAACCAACTTCAAGGGTGAAACCTTACCGCAGGATGAACAAATTGATGGTTTTGAGAATCTTCAGGTACTTAGCATAGATGCTTGCCCATTGGTTGGGCAAATCCCTCTTTGGATATCAAAGCTTACAAAATTGGAGATGCTAGATCTATCAGTTAATAACCTCACCGGACCAATACCACCCTGGATTGATGGTCTGGGCTTCCTATTCTTTCTAGACCTATCAAGAAACAAACTTACAGGGAACATACCAGCTGCATTGACAATGATGCCGATGCTACTATCAGAGAAGAATGCTGCCAAGTTAGATACGAGATTCCTGGAGTTGCCTTTATTTTGGACACCAGAACGTCAATACCGCATGGTCAGTGCTTTCCCTAACAGTTTGAGTCTAGCCGGTAATAACTTCACAGGTGTGATTCCCCCTGAGATTGGTCAGTTAAAAATGCTCGACATCCTCAATTTAAGCTCCAACAGCTTAACTGGCAAAATACCACAACAGATCTGCAACCTCACAAACCTGCAAGCTCTTGATCTGTCGGACAACCAGCTTACAGGTGCAATACCATCTGCATTGAGTGATCTGCACTTCCTTTCGAGATTTGATGTTTCTAACAACAAGCTAGAAGGACCAGTTCCAAGTGGAGGACAGTTTGATTCCTTTTCAAATTTTAGCTACAGCGGAAATCCAAAACTATGTGGTCCTATGCTCAGCAATGAATGCAGCTCAAGAGCATCTTCATTCTCTCCGAAGGGGTGGAACAAGAAGGCCATTGCTGCAGTAGCATTGGGTGTGTTCTTTGGGGGGCTTGCGGTCCTGTTCTTGCTGGGACGTGTTCTTATGTCCCTCAGAAGATCACACTCTGTCCACCAAAACAAGAGTACCAACAGCGGCAACATAGAAGCATCTTCATTCACTTCTTCTTCGGATGACTTGTGCAATGTGATAAAAGGAACCATTTTGGTTATGGTACCACAAGGCAAGGGAGACTCAGACAAAATCACCTTCAAAGATATCTTGAAGGCCACAAATAACTTTGACCAGCAGAACATTATCGGATGCGGAGGTAATGGCCTAGTTTACAAGGCAGAGCTACCTAATGGACCCAAGCTTGCCATCAAGAAGCTCAACGGAGAAATGTGTCTGATGGAAAGAGAATTCACTGCAGAGGTTGAAGCACTCACCGTGGCGCAACATGACAATCTCGTGCCGCTATGGGGTTACTACATCCAGGGGAACTCAAGGCTCCTCATATATTCTTACATGGAGAATGGGAGCCTCGACGATTGGCTTCACAACAGGGACAATGGTAACTCATTGCTTGACTGGCCAACAAGGCTCAAGATTGCACAAGGAGCAAGCCAGGGCCTTTCTTACATCCACAATATCTGCAAGCCTCATATTGTACATCGTGATATCAAGTCCAGCAATATCCTTCTTGACAGAGAATTCAGAGCTTATGTTGCAGATTTTGGCCTTGCCAGATTGATCCGTCCCTTTGATACACATGTCACAACTGAGCTAGTTGGCACTCTGGGTTATATTCCTCCAGAGTACGGACATGCATGGGTAGCTACACTAAGGGGAGATATATACAGTTTTGGAGTGGTGTTGCTTGAGCTTCTCACAGGGAAAAGGCCTGTCGAGGTCTTGTCAAAGTCGAAGGAACTTGTCCAATGGGTACGGGAGATGAGGGTCCCAGGGAAAGCAGACTGAGGTCTTGGATCCAGCGCTGAGAGAAAGAGGACATGAAGAGCAAATGCTGAAGGTGCTAGAAGTTGCTTGCAAGTGTATCAACCATAATCCTTGCCTGAGGCCAACCATCCAAGAGGTAGCTTCCTGCCTGGACAATGCAGATGCAAACCTGCAGCTGGAACTATAGTTAAAGGACAGCAATGAGATAGGTGGCAAGCTTGTACTTCACTAAACTAGGTGTAAATTGAGTAGAAGGATTGCGTTCTAACAAATCGTACAGTTGTGTGAGTAGTGTAGATCTCTGTAAAGAAAAGGCCCATGGTTACGAGCCTCCCTATTCAATTTTGCTTCTTTTCTGTGTGCAAACATTGCAGTCCAAACTCAATTTCGTGATTACAGAAAGTAGGCTAAGAGCTGTTGCTAAGTCATCTTCATGTATTTATTGATCTGTTCAGTATACTTCCGAAAGCAATCCTGCAGAACACAATGGGAACATGCAGATATACAATCTCAGGGAAGACCCCCTTACTTCGCTTTTTTATTTTGCATCTCTGCAGATTTATTTGATTGCTCAGACTGTGACTTGTCTGTAAAAACTCTGTAAAGTTTCTCATCTTCTATTCGACTGAGCAGTGCTCCTGCCGTTTTTTTTGAAAAAACTTTTGATTGCTCGGATATAGACATACAACACATGGAACATTTTTCATTCAGAACTACAGCACCTAGTTGTTACAACAGTGCCATAAACTAATATTCAGAATATGTTTCATTCAGAAGCATCTTCTCATACTTTATAAACCTTTCTCTGTACAGCACTGTTCAATTAGAGCTTCTGCTGGTTCCAACGATATTTAATTCATTTTGAGGTCACAATCACATAGATTGCTTCCTTGCTAACTATTCGAGGAAGTCAATCAAAAGATGCCGTCTCCAGTTGTTGAGTACACTTCTAAGAAGAATCACGCGAAAAACGGCGGGGCCATGTGGATATACAAATATACAAAATCAGGACTCGGGAGACACTACTGCCATGGTGCTACGAACTGCTCCCTCCGTTCCACAATATAAGATGTTTGGAAGCATCTTCTCATACTCTATAAAGTAACCTTCCTCGGCATAACACTATTTAGTTGAAATTTCATCTGTCTCATTCCAAGCGTGTTCGTCAGATCACGAATCAACACCACTGGAGATACAGACAGAGTGTGGGCGTGTTAGGGTCGGCGCGACCGTACAATCACAATGCGCGGGCTACCTGAAGCCCCCTTCTGATTCCGAGTAAAACGGGATCGACAGAGGGCGGCGCACGCAGCGAGTTCCAACAAACCCTAATGATTTCGCTCGAACGCGACGAGCAATCGCATCCAGACCAAGCAGAACAAGCGCTCGGCGGAAAAAAAAAATGAGGCCGCGCCAACCGAACCAAATGCCTGAAGGGTGTAGTAGTGATGGTAATACTGGACCTTACCTTGGTGGTCGCGGTCTCGCGGTGGCTCGCCGCCGGCCATGGTTGCGGAACTGGAGCCTTGCCTGCCGTAGCCGGGAGGGAGTAGGGGGGGGGTGACGGCGGTCGCGGTGGGGGAGAAAGCACGGCCGGCCCATTCGGATCATGCGTGGGATGTTGGCCCGTACGGACTGTTCGAGGCCGAGCAGGATGGGCCAGAGCACTGTGAAATCTGCGAGCAAATCCAGCCCTTTTTTCTGTCGCTCTTGGCTCGTGGCCGGGCTGGGTGGCCGACAGGCCGACCACGACGAGGAAGCTGCGGCGCGGCGGAGGGAAGGCGGTGGACCGTGTCCGTGTGTGCAGAGGACCGGACCCGTTCAGCATGCGCGGCGCCGTGCTCCGCCTCCATGTTGTACGCGTTGACGTTGTTGGTGACGGCGCGTGCAGGCAGGCAGGCACTCAGACTTTTTGTCTTTTTTTTTTTTTTTGCGGGGACTCTTTTTGTCTTTCAACAGCAACAAAAAAACATAACAGAATTCTTAAGTTTGCTTTTTGCCATGACTCTTTGTCTTAAATATTTCAAGTAAGAGCATATGGGACAGAAAGAAGAAAAATGACACAACATAATCGGCCGATCGAGCTGCTTCCTTTCCTTTTATCACGCGTGTGGTTTTTTCCAACTACTATCTTTCTCTGTCCTCTTTGTTCCTCTTCTCTTTTTGAGCGCTCACATGAGGGAAGAGCACCGCCGCGGTGGGGAGCCGGTGAGACGCCTCTACCGATGCTCCGGCCAAGCACATCCACATTGACACGGTCTCGTTAACGAATCCCCTCCTTCTTTGAGTTCCCTCATTCGTCATCTCCTCTAATGCAACATGGACAGTCCACATGGTGAGGAACTGAGGATTGACATTGTCGAGCTCCCGGAAGTACCGGAACAACTAGGAACAGGTCCTGGGTCGCCCGATTCAGCTGACGGGACTCGGACAAACTCAAAACGGCGAGGTCGATGTTCGTAATCGAGATCAGTAATTTACGTTTTTTTTTATGTTGCATAGGTGTTTCTCATAGACAACAAACTCGTTTACGTTTTGGTGCGAATACACGAGCTAGATGCTACGACGATTCTAGGTATCCGTTGCAAATATTGCTTCAATGCTACAAATATGTTTGCGAGTTGCTACAAAAGATAGTCACCGATGTTGCATACATGTTTTAATATTTCCTTTGGGAGCTTACTACTACTACCAATGGGGATCTCATGCCGTCATGCGATCAGTGGGGATTTGCAGGAC